>JAWPHD010001769.1:0-295322 GCA_037043455.1 Cyrtodaria siliqua | reverse complement strand
TAATTTTGGTTCCTGTAACCCCTGGGCTCCCATGGAACCCCAATTCTGTTTCACATCAAATTTTGCGTGTAAGCTGTGTTTACAGGTCTATATTTCTTACATTTCTTGTCCTAGCTGAACTAAATTTTGGAAATGATTTCCTTATAGTATGTTGTCAAGGGTTGGATAAATAATTTTGTCTTCTGCAAATTCTGGGCTCCCATGGAACCCAAATTGTGATGGCCCATAAAATGTGCAATAAAGGCAGATCTAGGTTTGCATGTAAGCATGTATATATCTATAATTTTGGTTTGGGATTTGTTATAGCTTTATGCATCTTATTACTTCACCCATATTGGGGCATGGGCTCCCTCCTCCCCCCACCCCCTCCCTACCCCCCGCCCCCAGTCCCCTCCACACTTTTTTTTTTTTATTTTTTTTTTTTACATATTTCTGTGTTGTTTTAGTCAATTCTTACACATATATGTTGCAACCCTCCCCGCCCCCAACCCACTCCCGTCTGTCACCCCTACCCCACCCCACCCACACCCATCCCCACCCCGTCCCCACTTGAAACTATTTTTTTTTATTTTACATATTTCTCTGTTGCTTTTGTCAATTCTTAGACATATATGTTGCCCCTCCCCAACCCACTCCTGCCACTCCCCCCGCTCCCCCCACCCCACACTTGATTTTTTTTTTTTTTTTACATACTTCTGTGTTGTTTTAGTCAATTCTTACACATATATATTGCAACCTCCCACCCCCCCCTCCCACACCCGCCACTCACCCCCTCCCCGCCCCCACACTTGAAACTTTTTTTTTTTTACATATTTCTTTGTTGTTTTAGTCAATTCTTACACATATATGTTGCCCCCTCCCTCCACACCAACCCACTACCGCCTCTCCCCCACCCCCCGCTCCCCCCACACCCACTTGAAACTATGTTTTTTACATATTTCTTTGTTGTTTTAGTCAATTCTTACACATATAATTATGTTGCCCACTCCCGACTCTCGCCCCCGCTCCCCCCACACCCACTTGAAACTATTTTTTTTTACATATTTCTGTGTTGCTTTTGTAAATTCTTACACATATATGTTGACCCCTCCCCGCCCCCCCCCCCCCACACACGCACCCCCACCCCGGCCTCTAACCCCCCTCTAACACCCCCACACTTGAAACTATTTTTTTTTTACATATTTCTTTGCTGTTTTAGTCAATTTTTACACATATATGTTGCCCCCTCCCCCGCGCCCCCAACCCACTTCCGCCTCTCCCCCCCGCTCCCCCACCCCACCCCCACTTGAAACTATATATATATATTTTTTTTACATATTTCTCTGTTGCTTTTGTCAATTCTTACACATATATGTTGCCCCCCCCCCCACCGCCTGTCACCCCCCCCCCCCCCACCCCCACCCCCCACCCCACCACCACCACCACTGGAAACATTTTTTTTTTTTTTTTACATATTTCTTTGTTGTTTTAGTCAATTCTGACACATATAATTTTATGTTGCCTTGTTGCAAAAGTACCAACTTTCACAAAAAAATAATATCAGTCGAGGGTAGAGTATATTTTTTGCGTTCGAATGCGCTTTCTTTGGTAGAAAATGGTTAAGAAATACAAATCTTATCGCACTCTGAAACTTTCGATGTGGGCGAATGTTTACAAAAAATTTCTTCACGAATTAGCTTTAATGACGTCATAGGTCATGTGGTATAGTCACCCTGTTATAGCTCATTTCTCAGAATGTTACGCTTATCGAGGACGCCGCCTGCATGACGTCAGATTACGTTACGTACAATAAAAGCCGGGGGGAAATTTATTAGGTCACCCCTTATTAGGCAGAAAAGTGCATATCTGCATGATAAAAAACCTTATCTCGGCAGTTACTTTCCTATCCTGTCAGGTGCACCACTTTTTATGACGTCTGTACGTCTTTTGGTGACGTCAGGGTATATTTGATGACGTCTGGGTATTTTTGTAAGGAAAAAAATGGGAAGAAAATGGAAAAAAGGAAAATTAAATGATTTTAAACGATCAACATGATAAATAGAATATAATCTTAGTGCCTGATCGTATCCAGGTTATCAGGTTCGGCACGAAAAAAATGAAGTCCTCGGCACAGCGTCGGACTTCATTTGTTTCTCAGCCTCACCTGATAAACTGGATGTGATTAGGCACTAACATGATATTCTCTATATCTCACATGAGGAAAATGCCTATCTCACATGAGCAGAAATGGGAAAAATAATGAGTCTCAGTATGATATATTAACGGATACATATGAAGATAAGATCCTACCGTCGCATAGCGTATCCACGTAGCTATACTATGATCATTAGTCCAATTTCAATAATTAGGAATGGTTCCGTTATATACGTGTGTTTTAATTTTGAATATTCCAGAATGTTAACGCAGACGACAATCAACAGCGTCTTCTTGCTCGGAGCCCAGTCTATAATGACACAGACGTACAGCTAGGCAATGTTAATTATGAAAAACAAATTACCAAACGTTTACTCGTGACCAAACAGCTTCGGACATCAACTCCACAGGTTAGTTATATATTTCTGTTCTTTGAACGGAGCAGATAGTGATGACTTTGGTGTTGTTGTTTTTGCTACATTTAACGATTGTGCTGCTACTTATGCTGCTGCAAGCAAGTCAGCTGCTGCTGCTGCTGCTGCTGCTGATTATGGTATATTATTTTAAAAATGTAACGTCATCTTTCATCTCATCTCCCCCTGAGGTTGCTGTCCCAACATAGCCTAATAAGATGTGTTAACGGGACATAAAATCCCATTCAATTTCATTTCTATCTCACTTGACAAAAATCCGGCAGTCTGATTGATTGACGTTCAAAAATTTGCAACTATTAAATAATGCATTACCCATCGCAAATCCGTTTTATTTCAAAGCGTTTTTGAGTAAATCTGTCAAAAACAATAAAATGCCTTAGAAACGTTACTCTTACATGTAGGAGTGTGAACTTTTTATATCTCGTTGCCTCATGGGTTTTGAGTGAGCTCTCTGGGTCATGCCCTGTAGGCTTGATTGGGAATGTGTGAGGATGGGTGTGGTGGTGGGGGTGGGGTGGGGGGGGGGGGGATTTCCGAAGATCATCTTGGGTGGTTGGTAGGGTTCAAACTGTAGAACTTATATATATGTCTATATCTGATGTTTTGCGTAAGAATTGCAACTAAATCCTGTATTTGTAACTGCAAGAGTGTGACATCGTGCATGTGTTATCGTTGCCTCATAGGCCAATACATATGTAACGGGTTATTGTTTGAGCTCCCTGGCCCTGCGGGCTGGACTCGGTGGGGCAGGCGGGGTCAAAACATGCCAGAGGGTCATCTTGGTAGTGGTAGGGGTCAGTAATGTATATATGAGGTTTGCTTCTCTGTTTAAAATACTACTGACTCAAAAAGTGCGTGGACATGGATGGCGCGCCATCGACTTGCTCTGGTATTTGATGTTTTGTGTTTTTGTTTGTATGGTATTTTACCTCATTTTCAACGCATGTAGGGTTATATATGACGGTCGATTTTTTGTGGTGGAGTCAGACCACTCACTTTTCCTGGGTAGAACCAGTACTGTACACCTCCCGCCATCCGTAAGAATCGACGGATTACTTGCAGTATAAAGATGTAATGCGTCTCAGTATGTTATATTAACGGGTAAATATAAAAATTCTACCGTCGCATAGCTTATCCACCTAGACATTCTACGATCTTTAGTTCAGTTCAAATAATTAGGAATGGTTCCGTTATATACGTGTGTTTAATTTTGAATATTCCAGAATGTTAACGCAGATGCCAATCAGCAACGCTTTCTTGCTCAAGGTCCAGTCTATAATGACATAGACGAACAGCTAACAGACGACATAACTATTGTGACGGCATATTTCAACTTGGGCACGTTTAGAAAAGGCGAAGGGAGTCTTAACTTCACAACGGAGACGTACATCAACTGGGTAAGGGTGTTTCGTTTCTTGAAAAACCCACTGGTAGTCTACACCGATTTCGAACAGTTTAAAGATTTAGTACAAAGGATACGAATTGAATCTGCAAATCAAACAAAAATTATAATTATGAATAGAAACTCTTCTTGGGCATTCCAGAATGAAAAAAGAATCGAACAAATATATGAAACAGATGGATATCCAAAACACCATCCAAATACCGTCGTTCCAGCTTACGCATGCGCGCAACACGCAAAGTATGACGTAACGGCTAGAGCTGCTAGGGCGAATTTCTTTAAAACGAACTACTTTTCGTGGCTCGATATCGGTTACTTTCGTGATAGATCCGAATCATCGAAATATTTCCGTTTGATAAAACCAAACGATTTCAATCAATCCCTACTTGCAATGAACTTGGTTTCGAAACAACCGATGTCAATGAAACCCGCGGACATTTTCAGGGGAAATATATTCTGGATAGGGGGTGGGCTATTTTTAGGACACAGAGACATCATTTTGAAATATGAAAGACAATTCAAAAAGACGGTGGACTACTTTCTGTCACAAAACTTGATGAATACGGACCAACAAGTCACATTTGCCATGTTTTCCAATGAAGGGCGGTCCATTATAAAACCCGAGATATACATTCAAGCATACAGTTCATCAACAGGAACAAGCTGGTTCTACCTGGGAGAAAGTATGGTTCAAGAACTGGACTGAAAACATAAATATATGAAAAAGATTCGTGTTTTAGTGTGTTAATGACTATATATACATGCATTTTTTTTCGAAATGGTAGGCCTGTGGTCAAAATAAACGCAAAATAGCAAAATATTACGTAACAAGAATAGGGATTTGTTTTTAAACAGACAGGCAGGCAGGCAGGCTGGCTGGGCGGTCAGACTGAATTCTCTAACATCCAACATCCAGTTGCTTTAGATACCCCACCCACCCAGTTCGACAAGCCAGACGCCGCCATGACGATCATTAACAAGGAACAGCTAGCTAAATTGGGAGCTGTTTTGAGGGCGATAGTTGTGAGATAAATCAAGACCGGGTTAATCAGGGTGTAGTCTTGAGTGTGAGTTACAGGCCACAAAACTCGAGTTGGACGAATTGGAACAGTATGGATGGCGAATGTGCCTAGATATTAGTGGCATTCCAGGAGATACTGGCTCTCCCCATGAAGATGTTGAGACCAACATACTGAATCAAGCTGCTAAGCATGGAATTGAACTGAGAGAGTCGGACATTGACAGGTGCCACAGGAAAGGGTTTAGAATGCTCGTAAGACTTTAGGTGATGGTATATTTGTACAAGACAACCGACGCGCGGCAGCTGGTAAGAACTAAACAACTGTCAAAAACGTATATCGCCGGATGCCGTGTATTCGTCGTATTCACCGGTGAATTAAATATAAGTATACCAATCCGCAGCATGGAGGCGATCCAGTGCATTAAAGCAGGAAATCCGATTCCCAAAGACTAAGCCGATTCCCATGCTAATTAAAGACAACAATAACAGTTTTAACGTCATACCACCTTTAAAAAAACAACGATGGTTTATTTTCTGTATCTGACGAGGACAAGGCAAATATATTGAATGACTTTTTTACATCAATATCTACTGTTGACGACACCGATGCCACTCTACCACAATTTATACCTAAGACGATAAACACTATAAATGATATTAATATTACTGAAAATGAATATTCTGATATATCAACTTTAGCGATAAATAAAGCTTGTGGGCCCGATAAAATAAGCCATCGAGTCCTGAAAGAAACTTCAAAAACAATATGTCGTCTCCTGTGTATTCTGTTTAACCGTTCCATTTAAGAAAGCATATATCCACAATGCTGGAAATTAGCTAATGTTATGCCACTGTTTAAATTAGACGATAAAGATTCACCATCAAAGTATAGACCAATATCGTTAATTAGTAGCGCTGGAAAAATTATGGAACGCGTGATATTCAAACATATTTTAATTTTTTACTTACCATTAATTTAATATTTAAAAACCAGTCTGGTTTCTTACCGGTCACTCAACAATTTACCAATTAATTGATATTTATAATCAAATATGACGAAAACAAACTTACATGTATGGTATTTTTTATATATCCAAAGCTTTCGATCGTATCTGGCACGTAGCTTTAATTTTTAAACTCCGACAACATGGCATTTCAGGCAACCTTATTAACTGGATAAATTATTATATAACTGATCGTAAACAAAGAGTTTTCGTTGTTTTGTTTTTTTCTGAAATAGAAACTCCAAATGCCGGCGTACCCCAAGGCCCTGTCCTAGGACCATACTTGTTTTTAATTTATATAAACGACATAGCCGATATATTGCTTAGTACGTCAAGGCTATTTGCTGATGACAGCTCTATTGCGGTATCTACATCCGACATAGATTACATGGAAACTACAATTAATGACGACTTGCGTAAAAACTGAAGTTGTGTTCTTTTCACTTGCAAACAGAAACCGTCCGTCTTTGATATTTGAAAATATTCAACTTAGCTTTGTTGACCATCATAAACATCTGGGAATAATCCTTAGCCATAATGGGCCATGGCATCAACATATTTCAAATATTGTAACATCTGCGTCTAAGGTTCTAGGTTCAATGAAATAAATGAAATTTAAATTAAAACGTCAAACGCTTAATCAAATATATAAATCTTACTTTCGACCTATTTTAGAATACGCGGCTATAGTATGGGATAGTTGTACGAATTATGGAAAAGGTGATTTAGAAAAAATACAATATGAAGCCGCGTGAATAGTTACTGGCCTGACTCGTTCTGTCTCTATACACAAATTGTTAACTGAAATTGGTTGGGTTTCTCTGTCCGATAGAAGATATACCCAAAAGTTGATATTTACCTATAAGTTTAAAAATGGAGATTTACCGAGTTACTTGAATGAAATATTCCCCGCAACTATTGCAAAATCGAATCCTTATAATTTTAGAAGGAGTTCCAACTTCGTTACTTGACCTAGAAGAACAGAAAAGTCGTACCGACATCTCTAAAACTTTGGAACGAACTTAATATTAACATTCGCGAAGCACCATCCCTTTCGAGTTTTAGAACTAGACTTAAACTTTACTTTAAACCACCGATATCATAGTACCTCAATACTACATATTGGGTGATAGATACCTTTCAGTTATACATGCGCGTTTACGAAACAATTGCAGCAATTTAAACGCTGATCTCTATCTTAATCATTTGAGGGATAATCTCAATCGTATATTTCGAGAAAACCAACGTGATGCATGATTCCTATTTCATAGATAAGTTGGTATAAACATAATCATGTATTATATAAAACTAAATTATATAATAATGCATACTGATATTTTAAGAAATGTTTTGTATAGTGTAGTTAGACTAAAATGACATTGCCTATATGGCGCATCATAGAATGTTGCATGCGATAGGGTGTATCGTATTTCAGACACCATATATCTACAGCACTTTGAAGCATTGACCCTGCATTAATTGTAAGACATACACTTTGCCTATTTGGGGCGAATAGTTAGACGAATACATGATTCCCTGATAGTATCTCTTTTATAGATGTGGACCACCAAGGCAACCTTCTGCCGGGGTCACATCGTACTTTTATATACATGTATGTACTTTTGTTTATTGCTAGTTTTCGATTGCTGATGAACAGATTGGGTAGACAATTGTATCTATTATATATTGTGGATGTCTTGCTTAAAAGTGGATAGGTCTAACGACTACATTAAATTAATCTAAAACATAGTTGCTTATAGCTTTTGTAACGACCTTATTATTTATAGCTAATATCCATAGATCTGAGTATACGTGTCGTCATGCATTAGGCCAAAAATAAAATTATGTTTGTTTCCCCTTCCCGACCCATGCAAAAAAGGGTTGGGTAGGTAGGTAGGTAAAATATTTTTTTTATTTCATTTCTTTTATTTGAGATCAAAACTGGAATACATGCTACCTATAAGACACATTTAAGACAAAAAAAAAAACAAAAAAAAAATTAAAAAAATATTTTTTTTTTTTTCGCCAGTGTCGAAAAAATAATTCGGGTCGCGGCAATTTCGGTGGGTCGGTCGGGAAGGGGAAACAAACATAATTTTATTTTTGGCCTTATATATTGAAACTTACTAATCATAATGATGTCTTCTCAATATGAACAAATGTTATTTGAGTATTTCTGTTTTGGTGTTCCCTAAAAGTCCAATATATATGTTGAGTTTTGAGATATTCTTAAATCTAAAAACGTGTACCTTACGGACACGCCGAACCCACTTTAGGAAAGGTATGGTAATTCAGGATGGTAGTTTTTGACTTGTCCTTGTCAATGGCGGCCATTCTGGATTGCCATAACTTATGTGGACCGACTTTAAAATGAACCCCGAGATTAGCCAGGGTGGAGTTCTAGGACCTAGGTTATTCAAACTAGTGTTCCTAGAATGTCCTTATGTTATGAGACTTCATAAAACTTTAAAAACAACTATCGAGACAGAAAACGATAGGGTTGGTCGTGACAATATTCTATTTACTCAAGTTCAAAACTTTATTAAAAACACTAAACGATTCCAAAATCCTTAACGTGTATCGAAATACCGTTGTATTTTGTCTAGATCAACTGTCGCTATGTTTCTATCAGCCTGAACGGGGATATCGGGTGTTATTTCGGTGGAGATTGCCTGGCGGTAGAATGGCAAGGCGGTATTTACATTTTTGGATTTTTTTTTCTTTCTTCGTGTTTCTTATCAAGTTCATATTTAAATGTATTGTTACAATTCAAACCGATAATCAAGTACACTTTTTCAGCCAAAATGGAGAGAACTGTAACTCATGTTGTATTAACTTGTAGTTCAATCCATTTGCATATGTTGCTATGAATATTGTGATGTTTAACTTATGTATTGTAACGTATCTGCAATAAAATATTATTAAACTTAAGACAGAAAGAAAGACAGAAATAATTACGTATGGCCGGCCGGATGTTCTGACGAATGGAATGATGGACGGACATTGGGGTGGCGGGCTGTGTGGCGGGCTGGCTTAGGCGGGCGTTTGCCTATTTCTTTGATTTGTGTACACCATTTCCGCTCTGTTAAATTTTAAATGAGGTATGAAACCAATTTTTTTTAGCTCTTTCAAATAGAAAGCAGAACAGAAGAAAAGGAATTAAAAGTAGATGTACACGATGCCAGAGGACGTAATGAAATAACCATGATGGTGGTGGGTTTGATTTTTTATAAACTCTTAATTAGAAAAAAAGTGTTAATTTTACTTGCAATGTACTGACAGTTTTACGTTTCAATAGTCTCTCATAGCTCTCATAGTAGAGCCACTCTGATTGCTTTTATAAATATGTATACTTTGTAATACTTTTATTTGTAACTGTATGTTATAAGAGGTGAGACTGAAATAAAGTATTTGTATTGTATTGTGTTGTTAAAACATTCCACTCGTAATATCCTTCCGGTTTAGTTACTTTATTTTACAGATCCCCCCCCCCCCCCCCCCCCCCCCCCCCCCCCCCCCCCCCCCACCGTTTTGCCGATGTCCTATGATTTTTGTGGATTTCAACAGGGTTTTTTTACATAAAAAACATAGTTTGCATGTATCTATTTGTTATGCGTAATGAATACTATAAATAATGTAATTTGCGGGTACTGGTACCCGGGCCGTGGGTACTGAATACTCTCTAAATCTGCCCTGAATACTGCGTACCAAAGTGGGGGGACACCCCATATATGTCCTATATATGTATATATGTAATATTTTGTATAAATATGTATTTGTCACTGAAATAAATGACTATACATACATACATACAACTTGAAATAACAAAGATCTGTTATCACTTCAAAATGCGTACGTTTGCAATTAAATATTCGAATAAGGAAGTCGACATTGTTTGTCAAACATTTCAGTTTACCTCGGACGGTTCGCAATATTACCCAGAGTATATGCTGTCTACTGTTAAACATATGGAATGTAAAACTATAATGGAAATGCTGATGCAGACTACATGATTCAGTTCAAACAGCTTTATCCTTGTCTGCCTATTGCGGTAGATTAAAGGAAGACATTGCTTACATACCAAGAACGGAAACAAATTATGGAAAAGGCAGTTTCAGTTTAGGCCGTTCTTTCTAAAAAGTGTGAGAACGATGAAACAAGAGGCCCCAAGAGGGCCTGTGGACGACGCTCTACTGGCTAACATGGCTCTTATAACATCAATGAAGCGAGAGACTGCCATTTACGTTTTTTGAAAGTTTGGGCAAAATACAACTTTTTAACTAAATCAAGGGCAATAACTAAAGTATCTGGTAAAGTTTGGTAAAGATCAGATGAAAAATGAAGGCCCTACCGTATTCACGAGGCAAAATATAGCGTTTTTAACTAAATCAAGAGCCATAATTTCTTTGTTACTGGTCCGACTGCTAAAAAAAAAAAAAAAAAAAAAAAATTAAAAAAAGAAAATTAAAAAAATAATAAACAAAACAAATGCATTCAAAAAAAAGAAAAAAAAACAATATTAAAAAAAGAAAAAGAAAAATATAAACAAAAAAAAAGAAAAAAAGAATATAAAAAATGAAAGTCATAAAATCTGGTAAAGTTTGGCAAAGATCAGATGCAAAATAAAGGCCCTATCGTATGACGAGGCAAATTATAGCATTTTTAAACAAAATCAAGGGCCATAACTCCGCTGTTACTGGTCCCGGCGATCTGGCTGGTTTCGAACTTGACCGAGCTTTCATTGACATTAACAATCTGATAAAGTTTGGTAAAGATCGTATGAAAAATGAAGGCCCTACCGTCTTAACGAGGCAAAATATAGCATTTTTAACTAAATCAAGGACCATAACTCTGCTGTTACTAGTCCGATCTGGCTGGTTTTCGAACTTGTCCGAGCTTTTATTGATATTAACAATGTGGTAAAGTTTGGTAAAGATAGGATGAACACGAAGGCCCTATCGTCTTAACGAGGTAAAAGTTAACGGACGGACGGACGGACGGACGACGGACGACGAACAACACACCATCCCATAAGCTCTGCTGGCCCTTGGCCTGTAGAGCTAAAAATCAGTCTTACTGTGGCAGCATTCCATGACAAAGGGTCAGTGAGGCAATGATTATGAAAGGTCTAAATACACTAAATCAACAGGATGTGCTCTCCTGGTGCATCGAAAGTAGTTCTGTATTAAAGAGTGCTAATCTTTTTTTCTTTAAAAACATATTTTTAGTGCAGTTTCCTGTTAGTTTTTGGCTGTAACTGTATTCTGGACATGTTGTTGATATTTGAAAATGCAGCTCATCATGTTTTTGACAGTTTTTGGTATAAATTTGAGAAGTGAAAGGAGACAGGGTATGAAATTGAAAGGGGTAAACATAGTGTTGACCTTTCACCCGGTGTTAGTATACAACTGAAGAAATGTTTCTTAGAAGGTATTAAACCCCCTATTTCCTTGTTGATGTTTAATAGCAGACATGTTTATTTGCATGATAAAGTAAGTTTCCCAGAATTCTAACGAGGTTTGAGTTTTTAACAGGTTGTCAAGATTCTAACTTTACTATGGAAGGGCAATGGAGACTCATTTACTCTATTATAACCTATGACGAAAAATGTAGAAACTCGCGTGAAAGCTGCACAAATCATTAGAAACGACATTGTAACAGCTACCTACTCGTACACCTTCAGTTTGACACATCATTCTCAAAAGAACGTGATTAAATCGGACCCATAAAATATTGTGTTTCAATGTTGCTTCGTGTCTACTGCTTTGTGTGACTAAGATACATATTATTTACAATCATGTCTCACTATTCGTCTGTTAGTTTCTCTCCTCTACAAACAAAAAGACCCCACAGTTCAGAACAAAGAACCGTTGATACAAAATTGCATACCAACATTATCGCTTTATAAAAAAACTTGGTATCAGTGTCTCGTACAAAACGTGCAACTAAAAAAACTCTACTGGCAAACTGGTTTTGTGATTATGTAGAAACAATAAATGCAATAAATGTTTGTGTATGTCCCAAACAGTTACGAACAGATATTTTTACTGTTGTAGTTGGGGAGTGGGTGGGGTAAAAAATAAATAAATCTAAAATGTATTTTTTTCACCTTTATCTGTAAAAATAAATTACCCCAGAGACACCCACTTGGCGCGTAGCGCATGCTAGCAACTTATTTTGCTCACCCTGTTTGCATATTTGCACACCCAGTTCTTGAATTTCTGCCTAATACACTGCTCCCAAAACTCGTCAGAGTGCCAGAGATCTATGCTAACACTGTTTGGATGCAATCTGTAGTCATTGGTTGTTAAATATGTAGTGCAAGGGTCACAAAGTGACCCGAGGTTCGTGACCTGAGGTGCTAGGGGGTTGGGGGGCATGCCCCCCCCCCCCCCCGCATTTTTTTTTGATTCTGAGATGCAATCTCCTGCATTCTATGGCCAAAAATGACACTGATATATGCTGAAAAGTCAAGCTATTTTTAATCATATGTTACACTGAAACACAACATGAAATGTCACATCACTCTGGCAATCTGTAAAATTACTAGAGTAGTCGTTCTACTGTTTTATAACAATTGACTGAAATGTCATCTCAATGACAATCAGTGATCAGTATTTATACTAGAGTGTAGGTTCTTATTCGATTATGTAAAAATAAAAATAAAAATCCGAAATTATGTACCATCCGAACTACTAGGACACCGCACTTTTGTGGCCCAAAAATTGCACAAACATTCAATCGAAATACCATCAATTAGGAACTTTTTTCATGCATTAATGTGTTTTGAGTGACAAAAATGGTATTTCTTATCAAAGAGGAAAGACAACACAAACCTAATAGCAGGATAATGTAGTTTTACGTCA
The DNA here is from genome assembly GCA_037043455.1 of Cyrtodaria siliqua. Classification (NCBI taxonomy): domain Eukaryota; kingdom Metazoa; phylum Mollusca; class Bivalvia; order Adapedonta; family Hiatellidae; genus Cyrtodaria; species Cyrtodaria siliqua. Next base: position 282,462 of record JAWPHD010001769.1, on the reverse strand, counting down.
GAAATTGTCGATCTCAAAGTTGTGACAAACTGCCGACACTACGAGTATGGCGACACGACGCCAGGCAAAATATTCAAACTTTTTATTGTTTCAGTTTGTGTGTAACACATTTTAATTACTTTATTGCAAGTGTTTTCATAGTTCAGAATACACATGGGGGTATTTTGTCTTGAGGACCTTGAGATCAAGTAAAATAAAATAAAAATCTTTTTTTTTTCTTTTTTTTTAAAACAGGCCCGACGGGCTTCTTGTACTGTATGCAAAATGAGACAGGCCCGGAATGGATTACGAGGAGTCCCGGGCGTCGGGCTATCCTATTCTTGGAGCACTGTGTACATTTAAGAGTTATTAGTTCTCATGGTTTCAATTATGTTAGTCGTAGAACATTTCCTAATGCAGTCACTGTATTTGTTTTAATTTTTATTTATTTTTCACGATCACAACGAAATTCGTCTAGTTGCATGAAAACTGGTCGTAGTGGGGTAAATGGAATAGAAATTCGTATAAAATACGGACAAATCGTAGTGGTTGGCATCTCTGGAGTGCACCATTTTACCAGCGGAAAAAGGTTTAAATATCAGTTATTCTTAATGATTAAGCTTTTTAAAATAATATGACATAGATCTACGGTATCCTCCAGTTACCTGATTCCGATAGGTTTTGTTACATCGCGAGCTAACGTCATAATGTGACGTCAAAAATAAACACGGATGTAGATCTAAACAGATCCTAAAACTTTCGGTCGCTTAATTTGTTTCTACAAGAATTTCAAAAAAATACTTCGAATAAAGGTAAGAAAACGTCACTAATACATTGTTGATGAATACTTTCTATGTATTTCCACCAAGTCATTTTATTATAGCACTTAAAACGATAAAATAACGCATTTAACTTTTGTGTATCCACAGACGCTATCTCTGCCTGCAAAAACTATGTAAAGTCTAAAAATAGTAACGGTATACGGTGGAAAAAATGCCAACCAATTTTTTTTCTACGGAAGTCAATTAGGGCCATTATGTTATTTTGTAGTCACTAATTAAAATTGTGTTTTTTTCTAGGTTGAATGGTATTTCTTACATTTACAGCTTATAGGTCCTACTTCATATGGTAAAAGAAGAGCTTATTCACCATCTGCACTCACTAGAGCATACCAAGCTGTGAAGGAGGACCATCGATCCAGTGTGAAATATGTGATCACTGGACTCATCTCAAATATTGTACCAGTGTCAGGGTTATACGGAAGGACACCTCATTTAGATGTCTATGCTGTGAGCAGCATTAAATGAGTTAAGGGTTTAGTGTCTTTTTTTTATGAACTATTAGTTGACATAGCGCACGCTATGTGCTTCGACAATTAACAGTTCATATCCTATCCATGACACTAAACCCTTATAATTGCAATCCACGGTTTTAAACTCTTTATCCAATTATTTTAATATCCCTCTCCTAAATACGCCCCTGTAAATCCGAACTATATTGTTACACAGCACGCGTACGAAGAACTACTTTCGAGAAAACTACTTTTTTAGAAAACTTTTATATTTTCACTCATGCTTCGCATTCGTGAAAATATAAAGTGTTCTCACTTGGAGATGAAATAAAATATGTTATATAGAGGATATTTGTTGTTTTGGAGTGAATAACATATTCTATTTCATCTCGAAGTGAGAATACTTTTATATTTTCACGAATGCGAAGCATGAGTGAAAATATAAAGTTTTCTCACTTCGAGATGAAATAAAATATGTTATTCTCATGCTTCGCATTCGTGAAAATATAAAGTTTTCTCACTTCGAGATGAAATAAAATATGTTATTCACTCCAAAAAAACAAATATCCTCTAAATATTTTCTACCTGAATGTTATACGAGTGTACATGCTGTTGAACTCAATACAAAAATGGTCCTGAAAATTCCTATTGATTCATTACGAGGTCCGAGCATTAACTTCCATACCCCATCTAACCCGTTCTCCAAAAAGCGAAAACGGCGTTGACTGGAGTATGAAATCAAATCCTTAATTTTGGCTTAATAGGACATTTTAAACGGGTTATCGCATTTTTTCAGTAAAACTATGTTTAAACGTGTTTTATTGTCGAAATATCCGTTATAAAATCATGCTAATATAAGCATTCCAGTCGTTTAATGGAATTAAGGTGGGACCTTATAATGTAAAATACAGTGTCTTATCTAAGAGGTAATGTTGGATGTAACATACTTTTGTTTACTTTTTAAATCTGCATTTGACAAAGTGAAGTATTTCTGGGGCACCATGCTTTCCTACAGTCTCGGACAAAACTTATCCCGAATATGTGTGAGTCAACCATTGCCTTTCTTCATGAAGAAAGCTGCTACAGCAGCAGTGATGAAACATTGTATGACTATACTGCAACAATCTACAGAATAATACATAAAATAATTAATGATGCATATTTCGAAGCAAACAAATCTACATATGAGACATATACTGAAAGGAAAAATAAACGCATAATCAAACAAGAAATATCACTGTAAGTGACAAATGCCCCCGAAGTGACCTTTGACCTCTAAGTATGACCTTGACCTTGGAGCCACGGACCTGGATTTTGTGCGTGACACGTCGTTTGGTTGTGGTGAGCACTTGTGCCAAGTTATTTGAAAATCCGTCCAGGCATGCAAAAGTTATTGACCGGACACGATTTGACCTTGGACCTCTAAGTGTGACCTTGACCTTGAGGCCACAGACCTTGATTTTTTGCGCGACACATCGTCTTGTTGTGATGAGCACTTGTGCCAAGTTATTTGAAAATGGTTGTGACGTTACGGTCTGGACACGAAATTGCGTACCTGTTTTTGACCTATGAACTGCAAGTGTGACCTTGACCTTTGAGGTACGGACCTGGGTTTTGCGCGCGACACATTATGGTGATCACTTGTGTCAAGTTATTTAAAAATCCCTATATGGGTTGTGACGTTACGGTCCGGACACGAAAATGCGTACCTGTTTTTGACCTATGACCTATGAACTGCAAGTGTGACCTTGACCTTTGAGGTAAGGACATGGGTTTTGCGCGCGACACATCGTCTTGTTATGGTTATATGTAGACACAAGGTCTAGGGAGTCCGGGGCATACACCTCCCCCCACCCCAGTGGTTTGTTTGTTAAAGGAAGCCAAATCCTGCATTCTGACGGTATTTTAAGCAGTAAACAATATGTTTTTAACCCGCGATTTCAAGTTTTTTAATCTGCGATTTCACAAAAAAAATAGAACGCTCTTATATTAATAAATCAAGTTTAAAACAGAATAGAACTGAACAATTTATCGATAGTGAAGAGTGTTGGGGAAGAGTGTTCAGTTCCGAAAGAACGCGAGTGAAAACTTCTGAAAAGACCAGGAGTAAAAATTGCTATGAGCTGACCATACTCCACCCCTCAGTTTTTATTGCATTTTTGGCAATTTTTTTTTTTATTTCTGGTGACAATGTGTAGGCACGTGCCTACAGTGCCTATAGGAAGCTACGCCACTGGTAGCCACCAATGTACATTGGCACTGGGACGATAGTGGCCACCAAAGTACATTAGTACTAGTAAGGTAGTATCCACCAAGGACAGTCCATGGTAAGGTAGTAGCCCCGAAAGTACATGGGTACTAGTAAGGTATGTATGTGGTCTAAAGTCTAACACCGTTCGGTTATTAGGTCTGTTGGCAAGCGAGAATGGGTATAGTATACTATTAACAGTGATCCACGTATTTAGTAATATTCACGGTATTGTGTTTCTTACACGTTCTCAAACTCCGCCTATCTCCGCCCATCTAATTAAAATGTTGCGGCTATCAACTATGTGGTTCCCTGGCCTCCCACAATGCTTTGCACAGTACTGATCAAAGCATTGTGGGAGCCAGGGAACCAGGCTAACAATTAGCGGTGACCGTACTTTCTCATGAATATTGATTAGATGATTTGTATGAGTTTGGGCAAAATTCAACTTCGTTTTCTGGTATTTTGGTTGCAAATTGGCGGAGACGGAGTCAGTTTGAAGATATTGTTCAATAAATAAGCACTTTAATCTCAGAATGTCTACGGATCAGTGATTCATTAATCGAACTATTTGCAAGTGTGCTGTTTGGTTCCTGCCAAAAAATAGTTCGGCAATCTGGTGCTTTCATTTACTGGTTAAAAAGTAAACAAACGGTAAAATAGTGACACTTTGAATGCTTCTGATAAAACAAATAGCTGTGAACTACTAAAATAAATCTATAGTTTTATCATAACAACTGACAGGTATGTTGAAAGATGGAACTGGAGATAAATCCTGACACAAATTTTAATATTATATGGTACGGCCATAATTTATGTAGCATCTGAAGCCCTGGTAGCATCAGCATATAACGTACTCCCTGGTCCTGGTAGCATGAACCAGCCAGTTTTAAAACAAATATTCTATTGTTTTATAGTTTGCGCATGAATAATATAGTGTTTAAGACGTATAAAACAGCTTACATTTTGGCTGTAAGTTGAAAAATATATTTTTAATGATTTTTTCAGTGACTGGACTCAATTACATTCAAAGTTCATTATCAAAATCATCCAGTTTTGCCCGAAAATTGGTAAATGGCATTTTATTAGGATACACTGGGGGAGTTTTGTTGGGTATGATTTTTTGAAAGTTCACACAAAAAGCTTCTAAATGAGACTCGTCTGCCATCTGAGCGTTAGGGCGTTTATGTGTAACGCACGTAACAATTACGTTACCGTAACAATTCCAAAACACCTTCAATACATTCGAATATGAGTAAAAAATGTGCATATGAAAAACAAATGCTATCAATATTTATGTTATTTATGAATTGTTGAATTTAGACAGACTTTTCAACATAATGAACATATACTGAAGTTTACGTTACACCCTGTTCGTTACCAAAAAATCATACAGTTAATAATAACTAGACTGTAAGTTACCAAAAGACGCCATCCCTACTCTGGGCCAATTTTGAAGGATAAATTTTCCTGAAAGGGTATGCATTTGCTACAAAATGAAGTACGTTTGGCAAATGAGAGTGACGACATAAGAGCGTGACATCCATTTGAAATACATTAACATTATCATATTTTGAAAATGTAATACTCAAAAATTGTTTATACGCAACAAAACGGTATGTATATTTTATATTATTCGTCAAACATTTTAAAAACCAAAATCTAATGCAGTAAAAACAAATTTCTATAAGACAATGTAGTTTATGTTACGTGACATGAAAAATTTACCTTAAAGTACCATTTAAAGTTATTTTCATACATATTACAAAAATGAAGGCTCTAGTTCTTTTTTACTGAAACAGTGACTATTTAAATAATAAAGTGTTATTCATTCAATGAATGATATATAAAAGAATGAATAAATAAATAAATAAAATGTGTGTGTATATATATATATAGCCTCTAGTAGAGAGTCTCAGTGTTACGATATGTAAAATAAATACGAAAATGTTTGGCTTCCAGTTTAGTCAGCGTCTGCGATACGAAAATGTTTGGCTTCCAGTTTAGTCGGCACCTGCGCAATTGGAACTATTTTATTTTGACGTGTTATTGAGAAATAACAGGACACTTTTAAGAATGACTAACCAATCAGAATGCAGTAAATATGTGTATTGTTCGCAGTTTGTAATTATTTAAAGTTACGTGTAATATTGAGCGATTCAAGAAATAAAGGTGTTAGTATTTTAAATATCTTTTTTTTTAAAAATGTAATGTAATTCATTAGTATAAGTAAATAAATAAATATAATGTCTAAAAATAATATAAATATATAATAAATAAATACTTAAAAATGGTTCATAAATCAGAAAAATAGTAACATTAAACTATTGGGAGCTTCACTCATTATTGAAAATGGTATTTTTTACTAGTTATGGCATCTTCCCTTTGTTACAATGTATCCTGCTTTTGAGACTAACCCCAAAGAATAATCCAATGTAAGTTAGTCTTGCCTTATTCTGATCATTAGTATTTGGACAATACTAATAATACTAACTCTTATCAAAGACAGACACAAAGGAAAATGATCTTGACATGCATATACTGTCACGCTACCGCCTATCCCCAGCTTTCTTAGTAGATTTAATGACACCCTGAGTCTTGACACAACCCATCCCGGGTCAAAGGAACTTCTCCAAAACAGGAGATTCAGTGTCCCTGTTCCACAATTCACATAAGTTAACAATTCATACACTATCAAAATCAATAAGCAGATTTTCAGGGTAACATCATTGGATTCAGTAGAAAGTATGCAGCATACCGGTAATACCACTGGTGCATTACACATCAATGTAGAGCAAAGCTGCTAGAGGCCACTCTCCAGATGGCAAATATGGCATCAGAAGTTATTTCTTTGCGCAAAGAACTGCATCAATCCCAAACAAAGAACAATGAGAAAGACTTGAGAGAAGAGCCACGGAATCTATTATTGGTTTCACAAACCCCATTCCGAGTTGATATCAATGACTATGAGCTGTACTGCTGATCGTCCGGTATTCCAGCATAGACAGATGTTGCTGATGAACTATTACAGCATCCGACTGAGAAGACTATGCCAAATTTGTCAATGACTTGTTAATTGACACGCCAACCTGATCTATAACAAACTATATTTGGTTAATTGTTCCCTTATTGATCAGGCATAAGACAGATCTTAAGTTGAAGCTATCATCCTCTAGGCTCAGTACCATGGTCCCTAAAATGCAAAGCTGGTGGCAATTCAGTTAGAACTGACAAAGCCAAATTGCTCTACTGCTTAGAAGTATCAGTTGAGCCAGCTACACAGCGACCTAGTGATTCTACTGCGTATGTATGTGAAGATAACGCAACACCTCACAGTTAGCATTCAGTTCCTGTTATGTTTGACGATTTGGTAGAGCTGGTGCTTGTCAAAATTACCAAAGCACCTTGAGTCGACTTTGTGACAGACACTCGCATCCCTAGATCTATCAAGTAGTTTGAGTGCAAGAGGGGATGTGAAACCCCAACTTTCCTATTGCCATGGTCGAGAATGAAGACCTATTGTGATTTGAAGAGTTACATGAGTAATCACGACAATACGACACAATTCAATAACCTCACTGCGGCCAGTGGAAAAGGGACAGATAACCACCACCAAACCTACTTTGTCTGGGGAAAAGTGTCTCCGGCTTAGGCCAAATAAAACAATACCTGTGTTTCCGGTGGCCTGACCAACCCTATTTTTAAGGGACCGACCCTAAAATGTTTATGCAAAAAATTATAAAAAAAAAGTTTTTTTAATTTATTCTGAACAATGATTTAGCACATCATAGAAGTGAAACATAACACCTCAATTTGTTGGGAACAATGATTTATCACAGAGCTTACATCATGAAAGTGAAACGTAACACCATTCTATATTTTCTGCAATCCGCTGGGCACTGTTGGTGTATGCAAATTATTACCAAATTACACAGCAAATGTGGAAAATATTACGTTAAGCCATATAATTTGCCTGGAATGTCTTATGATACATTCAGAGTTTAACGTTCTCCTTTCAGGTAGACCATGCGATGCTAATTACCTATTAAACTAATTAGTAAAATGCATTTTAAACAAAGGTCTTCTGGTTTAAAGTGTCCTACGTCTATTATTTCTAACAGGAATGCATAATTTAACTGAGGCGGTCCTATATCATTAGGTAAACAGACAACCTCACAGAGAAACTTTCAGTTGTACATTGTATCATCAACTTGTATGGGGTTTATAAGATAAATAGAATCTCAATATTTTTCTTCTTTTTTTCTTTTTTTTCGAGCATGCAATAGGAAACACACCTATCTTTTTGGCCTTACCATTGCATATGACATGATCTGTCATTGCTGATGATCAGGGAGACCTGTTTTCATCATAGGAGGAAGCAGACATCAGAATGAACACACTATCAATCCCTCACCAACATTAGAAACAATCGTGGTGTATGTGTTCTCCTGATACAGACATACTATTCCTACGTATCCTTCCCCTCTCTCTGGGGCGGCTCTAAATAACCTATACTGTGTTGATGAGCCGTTAAACAACATTCAGTTCAGTTCATTCTTCATCTCATCTCGCTTTGAGGTTGATGGCTTAATTTGATCATATTCATTTTCATTTCATTTATTACACCCTTGCTTTCACAAAGTGAAGTGGGGGCTATATTTGTGAAAGTGGGGGCTATACAGGAATCACGTTATCCGAAACGTTGTGTCCCGTCCAATCATGTAACACGTTTTTGTCACATCCTGTCACTTTTTTTGTGGCGACTACTCCTCTGAAACTACTTGACGGATTTTCACGAAACATCACAGGAATGTTGCTCTTGATGTCTAATTGATCCAAGCAATAATTCAGGTAGGTCGGAAATTCAGGATGGCCGCCACGGCTAAAAATAGATTTAAAAAATGTGATTTTGTGGCGACTATTTCTCAAAAACCATAAGTGATATTGACTTGGAACCTTTACCAAAATGACTGCCATGTAGTTGGTTCTAACCAAAGTTCATTTTGATTGGATGTCATACATGCGGCCATCTTTGTTTACATAGTTATATAGGAAAAATTTGTGGCGACTACTTCTCTGAAACTACTTGATGGTATTTCATAAGACTTGACAGGTCCATGTTGAAAATCTATTTGATTCAACATTAAACATGGCTGCCAGTGACCATCTTTGTTTAGGCCAGTTTTTTTTTATTAATTGATTTACGGATTTGTTTTCTAAAAGTTGAGGGTAGGAGGAGAGAAAAATAGAAATAAATTAAGATGATGACCAAAAAATACCATTTTAATATGTTACTGTAGTATTTCATACCTCGACGAAACACATAAAAATAACATTCATTTCTTAAATTTTTAACCAACGTTATTTCACAGTTTGAATTAGCACTTTCATACATCCAAAAATCATTGTTTTTGCTTCTTTGTTTTTTTAGCCTTCCGTGTGGATGATTTTAAGGCTCTGTTGAAGCAGGAGAGGCAGATAGGTCTCACAATACTGAAAGTTTCTCTCAGTTGCCTGACTTCATATATTTTTTTTTTAAAGAGTTGAAAAATTTTTTTTTTTTGGTTTCGGCAAAACTTGCAGTCGGCGGGTCCGTTAATCTAAAAATCAGAAAACTCTGGAGTTATATTGTAAAAACTTGACTACTCCTCTGAAACTACTTGACAGATTTTCATGAAACTTCACAAGAATGCTGATCTAGCTATCAAAACCTATCAGTAGAGCTTCAAGGTCAATGACCTCTTGTTATTCTTTCATTCCTCAAACAGTTTTAAATGGGTTTTTCCCACTTCATATACACATAACAACTAATGAACTTATGTCCCTCTACATCACCTATTGTTGACTGCATAATTTATTAAGTATTATGACCCTTTGTTTGACTTAGAATTTAAGCGGGGTTTTCATCACCTTCAGTGATAGTTCTAGTTGTATTTGTATAAACCGTGTTTATTTTTCAGTATGCTGCAAAAGCTTTTTTAGTCATACTAGTACCATGGACAAGCCGATAGATCCGGTGGACGATTATTGCAAGAACGAAAAAAAATTGGACATTGTGATACTCAACGCGTTAGAAGTGACAGACTTCAGCTCTCAGTATGGCAGCGAGATGAGTATATCTTACACGGCCTGCAACTTGGCGGGCCGAGGAAACATTTATCCATCCTATGGGGACTTTACTCAGGCGTGTGTGTTTGTACGTTAACTTTTTAACGTTTTTTGTAAAGCTAAATACATGAATACATGTCTAGGTCAATAAATTCAAATTATTTTTTTATGAGAACTGAATAGAAACATTATAATATTTCTGCACAAAATGCGTGACAAACTCACAAAGGTATGTAGGCTAGCCTGCTGTATTTACAAAACACCTGCCACATGCACGGCTTACACCACTTCTTATAGGAAAGTTGTGTTATAATTCTGACTGGGGATTGAATATGCATGTTTATCACATAACTTATTGTGTGGGAGTGGAATAACACCATTCTATATTTTCGATATATTATTAGTTATATAAGTATGCAAATAAGCCTAGTATGCACTGCCTAAAAATATCAGTAATTACTATCATTACAATTTCCACGGTTTATGTCGGTTTCGCTTGTTAAAGCGACAGGCAAAATGCAATAAAAGTTATGTGAGTTATGTGATAAATAGAATCTAGCAATCGTTCTCTTTCATTATTGAATTTATTAAACTCGTTAGCAAAAATGATATAATGCAGGAGCCTCGCATTATATCATTTTGCCAACTCTTTAATAAATTCAGCAATGAATGAGTACTCATGTAAGATCCTCTATATATTCCAGCGTACATACGGAACCTGGTGGGATAGTGTGCCCTCAAGTCGTCGTCCATTCAAACGAACTCCTCCTTCCTTCACAAGTCAGGACTTTATAGGTAAGGTCAGTATTAAGTTAAGGGTTGCATTCTTTACTCAGCTTCACCCTCCCTAGCTGAGGAACTATGGACCCTAGGATTGCACAATCGTTTTGGAAAATAATATATGTGTGAGTTAGATGCAGTGAATTTCATGGGTTAATTACGAGTGTTGATCAAGAATAACAGGCTTTTGTCATGAATTCCTTATTTTTCCGCATATAATCATGAAATAGTTACTTGTCATTATAAATGAAATATCTGTTATACTAAATTAGTTGTAATAGTGGAATGTTTTGTTTGTTTGTTTGTATGGTGTTTTAAGTCATTTTCAACACATGTAAGGTTATATATGAAGGTCGATTTTTTGTGGTGGAGGCAGACCACCCACTTTTCCTGGGTAGAGCCAGTACTGTACACCTCCCGCCATCCGTAAGAATCGACACTTCCTCATTACAAGTGGAACTCCCAGTGGGATTCGACCCCGCAGCGGTAAGAGGCGAAGGTTTACAACGCAACGTCGTTAACCCCTCGGCCACGGAGGCGCTCATAGAAGAATGTGTAGTTGCAGGAAATTGCATCTTTTGATTTTAACTTCTGTTATTATAGTTATATATGTATAATTAACACAAGGTAATACCCAAAAGATGCATTTTCCTGTGTGTGTAGTGTTTTGCAGAACAAGGTAAGCAAAATTAAAAAAGTGAATTGCACATATTATCTCACAGTGATGGTCTCTGCAGAATTTGATTGAGTTCGATTTTATAAATCTAGGTCCAGTATTAAAGTGAAGCTTTAACATCTCAAAATCAATATCAGATCCATTTGTGTTTAGTGAAATGCATTACAAAAAAAAGCTGCAATTTCAGAGAAAGGTTGCACTCAGTAAACCTAGTATAAACTCATATCTTGTGGTATTTTAGAGCCATTATTTTAGTGGTAGCTTTCTGTTAGTAATGCTAGAAACTGGTGTATGTCTTGTTTCATTTCAAAAATGTTGTTTCATTGGTAGCGTAATATGTAACTTCAGATGTTTATCATTCCAGAGCTTAATCTATTTCAGAGGTGGGTTTTACTCAATAAAGTTATACCCTCAGAATTCTGTTGTTTCCTTTCAGAACCATTCAAAAGAAGATTTTAGTCAATAAAACTATGCCCTCAGAATTACTTGTTCCTTTCATAACTCATTCAAAAGAAGATTTTAGTCAATAAAACTCTGCCCTCAGAATAGCTTGTTTCCTTTCAGAACTCATTCAAAAGAAGATTTTAGTCAATAAAACTATGCCCTCAGAATTATGTTGTTTCCTTTCAGAACTCATTCAAAAGAAGAATTTATTCAATAAAGTTATACCATCAGACTTCTGTTGTTTCCTTCCAGAACTCATTCAAAAGAAGATTTTAGTCAATAAAACTATGCCCTCAGAATTACTCGTTTCCTTTCATAACTCATTCAAAAGAAGATTTTAGTCAATAAAACTCTGCCCTCAGAATAGCTTGTTTCCTTTCAGAACTCATTCAAAAGAAGATTTTAGTCAATAAAACTCTGCCCTCAGAATTATGTTGTTTCCTTTCAGAAATCATTCAAAAGAAGAATTTATTCAATAAAGTTATACCATCAGACTTCTGTTGTTTCCTTCCAGAAATCATTCAAAAGAAGATTTTAGTCAATAAAACTATGCCCTCAGAATTACTCGTTTCCTTTCATAACTCATTTAAAAGAAGATTTTAGTCAATAAAACTCTGCCCTCAGAATTATGTTGTTTCCTTTCAGAACTCATTCAAAAGAAGATTTTAGTCAATAAAGTTATACCATCAGACTTCTGTTGTTTCCTTCCAGAACTCATTCAAAAGAAGATTTTAGTCAATAAAGTTATACCATCAGACTTCTGTTGTTTCCTTCCAGAACTCATTCAAAAGAAGATTTTAGTCAATAAAACTCTGCCCTCAGAATTATGTTGTTTCCTTTCAGAACTCATTCAAAAGAAGATTTTAGTCAATAAAGTTATACCGTCAAGACTTCTGTTGTTTCCTTCCAGAACTCATTCAAAAGAAGATTTTAGTCAATAAAACTATGCCCTCAGAATTACTCATTTCCTTTCAAAACTCATTCAAAAAAAGATATTAGTCAATAAAACTATGCCCTCAGAATAATGTTGTTTCCTTTCAGAACTCATTCAAAAGAAGAATTTAGTCAATAAAACTATGCCCTCAGAATTACTCGTTTCCTTTCAGAACTCATTCAAAAGAAGATTTTAGTCAGTAAAACTTTGCCCTCAGAATTGCTTGTTTCCTTTCATAACTCATTCAGAAGAAGTTTTTGTTCAATAAAACTATGCCCTCAGAATTATGTTGTTTCCTTTTAGAATTCATTCAAAAGAAGGTTTTAACTCTATAAAGCTATACCCTCATAAATATGTTTTTTCATTTCAGTGATAGGTTTTAACTTATAATACTGTGTTGTTGTTTTCAGAGCTGTCCTTTCAGAGGAAGGTTTACCCAATAAAACTGGAGATATATGAAACTTACAACCCGGGTTGTGTCGTTAGAATCCTCGCTTGTGAGAGAAGTGATGACACAGATGTAGACACTGGGTGTAAATTGTAAGTGTTTTATATTGAAATTGGAAATTGATTGTAAATGCCAACAATGATGGGTGAAAACTGGTCTTATTAAAGTATGTCTAACATAGTGGACATTGGCTTTTTTTATTGAGCAACTTGAGCCAAAATGTTGAGGTGTAAGGATCACTCTCATCCATTGGTGTGTCTAAAAAAATTTACAGTTTGTGTTTGGCTTTAATCATTTCTAACACACCAATTTCCATACAGCAATGTCTGCATATTGATTAACACCTAAATTCCTACCAAATGTAGGTCATCATGTCTGACCTTCACCTACATTTTTACTGTTATTAATGTTGTTTCTGAAAATGCAACGATTGTGTACAGCTCAGTTTCTAAGCTGCTTATTGTACAGCCTTCAAACTGGATACACAACTGCATATTAACAATCAGAATCTCCTAAAAGTAGGTCAGCATGCTTGACCTTGACCTAATTATTACTTAACTTTGTGATCTCTGGTGACTGGACGTGCTGACGATGGCCATCTAGTTAAAACAACTTGTAGCTTTTATCACAGGCTATGCGGAGAAATTTCTTTTCTTTTTTTATTGTCATTATTTCTATCTTTCTATCTTCAGCAATAGATGGAAGACCCTATGGGAAGGGGAAGCCACTCTTCCTGGTTTACGATCCAGAATATTCTGCCCACCACTTACAAAGTGCCCGTTCCCTACAGAGTAAGTGAATACTGAATATAGGTGCTTGTTTTGCAGATTATAATATAGTTGCTTTAGAAAAGAGTTGAAAGATGCAAATATATGCAGCAATTGTTTTTCACCTTTTTGGGAATGGTACCGGTGTACCGGACCCATTCAATAGGGAAAATTTACATTGCTTTTAAATTGTTAGACTCAAATTGGTATATTTTACCATCAAACAAAAGCAATATTGTCATGATTGTATGCTTAAATACATTGCAGGCACATCACCATGAATACATTCTCTTGCAGTATGTCATTACCCTCATCAAAAAGAATATCCCTTCTGTTTAAAGTTTCACTCTAAATATTTAAAAACAATGTTTTTAATAAGTTTGGTATGGAAATTGTTACGCTCCAATTGGGAAAAAAAAATTGTCGTTGGGAATGATACCGTTTTTCGGTACCACTTATATAAGGAAAGAGACACGGATATGAATGTGACTGACTGATGCACGACTACACGAGATTGTAACGACTAACTGTCCTTGATGACTTTGATGACTGATTGTGACTCTATTGTGTGACTAATGTATAATACATGTATATGCAAGACTGAACTGCTACATGAATAATGTTTGACTGATGCATGACTACCGCTGTGTGACTTCCATGCATGACTGACTGTTATATAAATGATGCATGACTGAAGCAAGACTCACATGTATGATGTTGATGCTTGACTTGACCCTTTACTCAGATGCACAGTTTTGATGCATGATTCTGATGCTTGACTTGACCCTTTACTCAGATGCACAGTTTTGATGCATGATGTTGATGCTTGACTTGACCCTTTACTTAGGTGCACAGTTTTGATGCATGATGTTGATGCTTGACTTGACCCTTTACTCAGGTGCACAGTTTTGATGCATTATTCTGATGCTTGACTTGACCCTTTACTCAGATGCACAGTTTTGATGCATGATTCTGATGCTTGACTTGACCCTTTGCTCAGATGCACAGTTTTGATGCATGATTCTGATGCTTGACTTAACCCTTTACTCAGATGCACAGTTTTGATGCATGATTCTGATGCTTGACTTGACCCTTTACTCAGATGCACAGTTTTGATGCATGATTCTGATGCTTAACTCGACCCTTTACTCAGATGCACAGTTTTGATGCATGATTATGATGCTTGACTTGACCCTTTACTCAGATGCACAGTTTTGATGCATGATGTTGATGCTTGACTTGACCCTTTACTCAGATGCACAGTTTTGATGCATGATTCTGATGCTTGACTTGACCCTTTACTCAGATGCATAGTTTTGATGCATGATTCTGATGCTTGACTGGACCCTTTACTCAGATGCACAGTTTTGATGCATGATGTTGATGCTTGACTGGACCCTTTACTCAGATGCACAGTTGTGATGCATGATGTTGATGCTTGACTTGACCCTTTACTCAGATGCACAGTTTTGATACATGATTCTGATGCTTGACTTGACCCTTTACTCAGATGCACAGTTTGATGCATGATTCTGATGCTTGACTGGACCCTTTACTCAGATGCACAGTTTTGATGCATGCTTCTGATGCTTGACTTGACCCTTTACTCAGATGCACAGTTTTAATGCAAGATTCTGATGTGTGTTTCTTTCTCTGGATTCAGATGCATAACTTTTGACTCATTGGTATAACTCGGAATCCACAAAGTCTGACATTGATGCATGACTCAGCTGCATATACTTTTATGCATAATTCTGATATGTGACACTGACTCTGGTGTGTGTCAGGCTTGGATTCAGATGCATAACTCGGACTCTGTGGTATGACTCCGACTGCAATGATGTGTTACTCTGCTGCATACTTTTGATGCCTGACTCTGATCTGGGTCGGACTCTAATCCAAGAATGACTGCGAGTGACACATGACAATTTACCTTTCAACTTTCAGCCATTAAAAATTAATGTAATTGAGCAAAATTCTCAACTGATTGAAATTTCCTATGAAAAGGGCTTACAAAGATTTAGCAGATTGGTTGATTTATAAATATGTGTTTACTGACTTTTGTTACAGTCTGATAAGGTTGGAGTTATGCCACACGATGGTGCACTATTATACAGAGCTGGATTATGTGCTTCTGTATGGCAGTGCTACGGTGGAGGAGAAGGAAGACACAAGTGTGATGGATAAACAGTGCCTGGTTACAGGTGAGTGCAGGGAAGATGCGAGTCTGATGGATAAACAGTGCCTGGTTACAGGTGAGTGCAGGGAAGATGCGAGTCTGATGGATAAACAGTGCCTGGTTACAGGTGAGTGCAGGGAAGATGCGAGTCTGATGGATAAACAGTGCCTGGTTACAGGTGAGTGCAGGAAGATGCAAGTCTGATGGATAAACAGTGTCTGGTTACAGGTGAGTGCAGGAAGACGCAAGTCTGATGGATAAACAGTGTCTGGTTACAGGTGAGTGCAGGAAGATGCAAGTCTGATGGATAAACAGTGTCTGGTTACAGGTGAGTGCAGGAAGATGCAAGTCAGATGGACAAACAGTGCCTGGTTACAGGTGAGTGCAGGAAGATGCAAGTCTGATGGATAAACAGTGCCTGGTTACAGGTGAGTGCAGGAAGACGCGAGTCTGATGGATAAACAGTGTCTGGTTACAGGTGAGTGCAGGAAGACACACATCTGATGGACAAACAGTGCCTGGTTACAGGTGAGTGCAGGAAGATGCAAGTCTGATGGATAAACAGTGCTTGGTTACAGGTGAGTGCAGGGAAGACGCGAGTCTGAAGGATAAACAGTGCCTGGTTACAGGTGAGTGCAGGAAGATGCAAGTCTGATGGATAAACAGTGCCTGGTTACAGGTGAGTGCAGGAAGATGCAAGTCTGATGGATAAACAGTGCCTGGTTACACGTGAGTGCAGGAAGATGCAAGTCTGATGGATAAACAGTGTCTGGTTACAGATGAGTGCAGGAAGATGCAAGTCTGATGGATAAACAGTGCCTGGTTACAGGTGAGTGCAGGAAGATGCAAGTCTGATGAATAAACAGTGCCTGGTTACAGGTGAGTGCAGGGAAGATGCGAGTCTGATGGATAAACAGTGCCTAGTTACAGGTGAGTGCAGGAAGATGCAAGTCTGATGGATAAACAGTGTCTGGTTACAGGTGAGTGCAGGAAGATGCAAGTCTGATGGATAAACAGTGCCTGGTTACAGGTGAGTGCAGGAAGATGCAAGTCTGATGGATAAACAGTGCCTGGTTACACGTGAGTGCAGGAAGATGCAAGTCTGATGGATAAACAGTGTCTGGTTACAGGTGAGTGCAGGAAGATGCAAGTCTGATGGATAAACAGTGCCTGGTTACAGGTGAGTGCAGGAAGATGCAAGTCTGATGGATAAACAGTGCCTGGTTACAGGTGAGTGCAGGGAAGACGCGAGTCTGATGGATAAACAGTGCCTGGTTACAGGTTAGTGGAGGAAGATGCGAGTCTGATGGATAAACAGTGCCTGGTTACAGGTGAGTGCAGGAAGACGCGAGTCTGATGGACAAACAGTGCCTAGTTACAGGTGAGTGCAGGAAGACACAAGTCTGATGGACAAACAGTGCCTAGTTACAGGTGAGTGCTGGATGACACACGTCTGATGGACAAACAGTGCCTAGTTACAGGTATGTCAGATTTATAGTGTGCATTGGAGTAGCTGCCCGGGCCTACAACTTTTCTGCAGAACAATTCTAAAAACGCTAAAAATGCATTAAAAAATTAAGGAGAGTGGGTAAGGGGAGTTGATGGTTTAGTGTAAAACATTCCATAATGTTGACTTTTTATACCCCCGCTAAACGAAGTGTATACTGTCCGTCCGTCTGTCTGTCTGTAGATGCAACCTTGTCCGCTCCATAACTCCTCTCCCCCTGAAGCAAATCTCATAAAACTTCATTGGTAGACTACCTGTTATTAGAGGATGAACACTATTGATTTTGAGGTCACCATGACCTGATAATGAAAAATCTTGTCCGCTCCGTATCTCCTCTCGCTCTGAAGTAAATCTCATGAAACTAAATAGGTGAACTGCCTGTTTTGAGAGGATGGCCCCTATTGATTTTGAGGTCAGTAGGTCAAGGTCATCAGGCCCTGATACTGAAAAAACGTGTCCACTCCATAACTCCTCTCCCCCTGAAACAAATCGCATGAAAGTTCATAAATGAACTGCCTGTGGTAAGAGGATGACCCCTATTGAATTTGAGGTCAAAAGTCAAGATCCCTGGGACCCAGTAATGATGTAAGCACCATAAATCCTCTCCCCCTGAAGCAAATCTCATGAAACGTCATAGATGAACTGTCTGTGGTGAGAGGACGACCCCTATTGATGTTGAGTTCAGTAGGTCAAAGGTCAAGGTCACCAGAGCCCAATAATGAAAAAACTTGTCCACACCATAACTCCTCTCCTCTGAGGCAAATCTCATGAAACTTCCCAGGTGAACTGCCTGTGGTGAGAGGATGACCCGTATTGATTTTGAGGTCAGTAGTTCAAATGTTAAGGTCACCAGCACCCGATATTGAAAAACCTTGTCCGCTGTATAACTCCTTTTCCCCTGAAGCACATCTGATGAAACTTCATGGGTGAACAGCTTGTGGTGACAGGAAGACCCCTATGGATTTTGAGGTCAATATGTCAAAGGGCAAGGTCACCGGCATCCGATAATGAAAAACCTTTTCAACTCCATAACTCCTGTTGCCCTGAAGCAAATCTCACGAAACTTTATAGGTGAGAGGACGCAATCTATTGATTTTGAGGTCAAAGGTTAAGGTCACCAGGACCCGATAATGAAAAACCTTGTCCGCTCCGTAACTCCTCTCTCCCTGAGGCAAATCTCATGAAACTTAATAGATGAACTGCATGTGGTGAGAGGATGACCCCTATTGATATTAAGGTCAGTAGGTCAAAGGTCACGGTCACCGGGACCCGATAATGAAAGAACTTGTCCGCACCATAACTCCTCTCACCCTGAAGCAAATCTCATAAAACTTCATAGGTGAACTGCCTATGGAAAGATGATGACCCCTGATATTGATTTTGAGGTTAGTAGGTCAAAGGTCAAGGTCACTGGGATCCGATAATTAAAAACCTTGTCCGCACCATACCCTGAGGAAAATCTCACGAAACTTCATAGGAGAACTGCTTGTGGTGAGAGGACGAACCCTATTCATTTTGAGGTCTGTATGTCATTGGTCAAGGACACTGGGACCAGATAATATATAACCTTGTTCGCTCTATACCTCCTCTTCCCCTGAAGCAAATCACATGAAACTTCATAGATGAACTGCCTATGGTGAGAGGATGACCCTAATTGATTTTGAGGTCAGTACGTCAAAGGTCAAGGTCACCGGGACCCGATAATGAAAAACCTTGTCTGCACCATAACTCCTGTCCCCCTGAAGTAAATCTGAAACTTTATAGGTGACCTGCCTGTGGTGACAGGATGAGCCCTATTGATTTTGAGGTCAGTAGGTCAAAAGTCAAGGTCCCTGAGACCAGATAATGAAAAAATCTTGTCCGCACCATAACTCCTCTCCGCCTGAGGCAGATCTCATGAAACTTCGCAGGCGAACTGCCTGTGGTGAGAGGACAACCCCTATGGATTTTGAGGTCAGTAGCTCAAAGATCAAGGTCACCAACACCCGATAATGAAAAACCTTGTCCGCTACATAACTCCTATCGCCCTGAAGCAAATCTGATGAAACTTTATAGGTGAACTGCTTATGGTGAGAGGACCACCCTTGTTGATTTTGAGGTCAGTAGGTCAAAGATCAAGGTCACCGGCATCCGATAATGAAAAACTTTGTCCACTCCATAACTCCTGTTCCCCTGAAGCAAATCTCATGAAACTTTATAGACGAACTGCTGTGGTGAGAGGACGACCCTATTAATTTTGAGGTCACTAAGTCAAAGGTCACCGGGACCCAATAATGAAAAACCTTGTCCGCTCCGTAACTCCTCTCCCCCTCATCTCATGAAACTTAATATGTGGACTGCCTGTTTACTCGAATGGTAGGGTGGGGAATGGGAGGGATGCGGACTGGTAGCTGGGGTATATTTGTTGGTGACAGCTTTAGTTGTAATAACGTTCAGAATAAAATTTCGCCAGTATAACCTTGAAATCCCTCAGGACACCTTTGATGCAGGTGTTTGGTTCATATTTCATTTGAGGATTTTGTGAGGACTTCAGTTTTAAGTTTCATTCAAGTTACTGGTCTGTGGGAATACTTTATAAAGTATTTACTCCATAAGCTGTGTGGGCTCTTTTGAACCTTGAGGCTAAAAAAAAAAAGTGTGTTTCCTATTGCATGCTCTAAAAAAATAAAGTAGGTCAGTAGGGCCACACAAAATTAATTACCTGGTTCTCAGGCCACTTTTTCTGAGAAGAGATGCGGGTGGGCGGGCGCATTTTTTTTTACAATTTTACAGTGGGCAACAGACATGCAGGCGATTTTTTTTTATCCAAACTTTTAATTCCAATACATGTATTGATGCAAAATATCTCGAAATACATGTGCAATAACCAGTTGGATCAGCTGATCTCTATTGTCGATCATTACCTTATCATTTCTTCCTGACTTATGCTTCTTTCAATCACAATAAGTCTGTATATTTGTTTTAGATCACGCATGAACTATTGCATGTTGTTGTGAGACTTTGTCGATTAGACGCTTGAATAAATTGCCTGTACTGTAGCACCTACTAGTTCCAAGCGTCTCAAGCGTCTGACTCCTAGATTGGTACCCGTACGACTGCAACACTCACAAGCTAGCGAGCAGAGCTGCAGATAGTCGGCCGCGCACCAGTCTACCCACAAGGGGATTCCCCTGAGGTAGTTGCATGTAAAAACCGGAACAAACTTGGATGCGGAACTTTTTTTTTCGAAATTTCGGTAGCGCATTTCCAATTTTTATTTTATTACTTTTGAAAAAAATCGGCAATGCGGCACCAAAAAAAGACATGCGGGCGGGCCTGAGAACCAGGTAATTAATTTTTTATGGCCTAGGCATTTTCTTTTTTTTATTTCTTTTTCATGGGGGGCATTACCTTTCCGGGGGCATTTAGTAATCGCACCACCTGTCCCTCCGTCCGTCATTCCATAGGTCGTGTCCGGACTATACCTTCAAAACCCCTGCATGGATTTTTAATTAACTTGGCAAAAGTGATCACCATAACAAGACGATGTGTCGCGCATAAAAACCCAGGTCCGTACCTCAAAGGTCAAGGCCACACTTGAAAATCATAGGTCAAAAACGCAATTTTGTGTCCTGACCGTAACGTCACAATCCATGCAGGGATTTTTAAATAACGTGACACAAGTGATCACCATAACAAGACAATGTGTCACGCCCAAAACCCAGGTCTTCAAGGTCAAGGTCACAATTGGCGGTCAAAAGTCAAATTGTAATCGGTCAGTAACTCTGGCATTCATGGACGGATTTTCAAATAACTTGGCACAAATGCTCAACACAACAAGACGCTGTGTCGCACACAAAATCCGGGTCTGTGGCCCCCAAGGTCAAGGTCACACTTAGAGGTCAAAGGTCAAATGCATTTTACTAATTAGTTTAATAGTAAATTAGCATCGCTTTGTTTACGTGAAAAAACCCCATTAAACTCTGAATGTATCATATGACCTTTCAGGCAAATCATATTGCTTACCTAAATATTTTCTACTTTTGTCGTGTAATTTGGTAATAATTTGTTTAGTTATACCACCAGTGACCAGTGGATTATAGAAAATATAGAATGGTGTTATGTTTCACTTCCTTGATGTAAGCTATGTGATAAATCATTGTTTCAGAAAAGAAAGAAAAGTTTTAGGGTCGGCCCCTTAAAAATAGGGTCGATCTGGCCACCGGAAATACATGTTTTTTGTTTTTTTTGCCTGATCACTTTTCGAGGTTATTACTATAACACTAAAGTAAGTAACAGATTGATATAGACTGTTTTATTCATGGGTTATGACCATATTTAAGTTGTAAAGGCAGACATCCAATGGAAGTCATTCAGAGTTTGACATTAACTTTTTTTGGACAAGTAACTTTAAAAATTGACTTGTCCCCAGCCAAATTTACTTGTCCCGCACTTCATGTAAAAGTGATAAAAAAACAAGATCATTATCATTTTTCTGGGGGGTTTTCAACTGACAGATATCGCCACATTTTTTTTCTTTATAATTTTTCTTATTTTCTAGACTTGATCACCCCACCTCATGTCCACCTTCATGGCCCACCTTTTCAGGTCAAGTTAGGACATTGCCAGTGTCTTAATATTTATAATGTTGTGAGAAAATATGGTTTAAAATACGCCACCTATCGTCTACGCACATGTCCGACATGAGATCGGCAGTTACCATAAAATTGATTGGTTAAACAAAACACGTAACTCAGCCGATCCGAACTGCCTCAACCATTATTTTTTCAAAAATAATATCGGAAAGGAATAGACACCAACTTGGATATTACTTTTTTTCGGTCATGTGGGTTCAATCACGTGTAATAAACAATGGCGGTGCCAATTGAACCAGCATTCTGCTCGTTATTCCGATGATCTACGAAAATGAGCGAGTTTGTACGATTTGTACGCAATTAATTACAAAATATTTTTTATATTTAACTATAAAATTTATGTTTAAAATCAATCCATTTCCTATTTTTGTTACGGTTTACGCGGTACTTTACCTACGAGCAGTATTTTCGATGATATACGGAAATGAGCGAGTTCAGTCATTTTTTCTCATAATTACACGAAAGTCACGCCTCAACCAATGAAAACAAGAGAGTTTGTGTTCATCATTTATAAGGTGCTCGACGATGTCTTGACACATTTTTTAACTTGTCCCCAGTAGAATCTGCATGGCATCGGACAAGTGGACAACCGTTAATGTCAAACCCTGTCATTATTAATTAGAAAATGACAAATATTTATTTACATATTGAACAAACTAGAAATACCCTTCTCAATGTACTGAAGGAAATTGGTTGTTTTTGTCCCATTTGCAAAGAAAAAACGATCGAGAGGATCACTTTGTCAGTCATCCTGCATCATAGTTCCATCGTTCGTCTGACATCACAAAATTGGGTATAAATGTTTCATTTCTTAACATTTCTCTGTCTAACTGTTGATAAGTAATTAAGACCCTATATAACTATATTTGATGCTGATTTATTAATCCCTTAATAGTGGACCCAGTTAGTGTTGCAACTGCCTCGTATACACATGATCAGGCTCAATAAAACTTGAGTCTGCAACTTTATCATTTTTTGTTGGGTTAAGCAATTTCTTTAAACTTTTTATTCTATTTTACCATTCCCAGACAGTGGCGGTAATCACATGACTCAGGTTTCAGCAGCATGCTCTGCTATGAATGAATTGTCTCTAAATTCAAAAGCTGATTCTCCTGAAAAACATGGAAAAGTTGTTGGAGAAAAAGAGATGAATAGAGTTAAGGCAGAGGAAGAAGATGGACAGCAAAGTGAGGGAAATATTGAAAGACAAATTAGTGAAAGGGAAGAAGATGTAGAGGCAGATAACGGATATTTTGATTTGTTACCTGTAAGTGTCTTTTTAGAGATTTACTGTGTTAAAGGGACACACGGCAATCTTGAAGTATTTGAAATGGGTGTCTCGATTTATATATCCTGTATCATTTTGACTTTTACCTGGTTACATTTAAATAAATTAAATTTTATGTATTCACTATTGCGTCTTACATAAGTTTTAATGTATTATTGGTGCAATAATAACAAAAATTAATAATATGCAAAAACAAATGGCTTAATACAATTCTTATACTTATAATTAACATTAATGATTGAAGAAATGCAATTTATGTAGAAAAACTAAATGTCGCTAAATCTAACCATCGCAAGTGAATTATTCTGAATAATCTACCAAAGAATCCAATTAAACAAATTTATCTTTCACTCACTAGCAGATGTCACTGTAATTTTTCTATAGAAGTGTCGTAATAGATTTAAAAAAAGACTTTTCTTAGTAACTCTTAACTTTTCTGGAGACGAAACATTTATTATATAAAGTGTGATTATTTTTGGCTAGCTCAGAAACCAAAAATAATCATGTAAGTTAGCTCAATATACAAAATAAACACATGCATTTTATAACATTATCTTATTTAAAGAAACCCACATTTTATAAAACTAATGTGATTTTGATAAATAAAAAATAGATTTAAGAAAAATGTTTTTTTTGTGTCAGACATGTGAGCTAAATAGTATGTTTACAAATGGTGTACACTACTTTTAAATTGAATACAAACTAAATTGATTACTTTTTTTACAGGAAGAATGTATACAGCTAATACTGAGTTTTCTCGATGTGTTGTCACTGTGTAGGGTTGCCAGAACATGCAGGTACCGGTGTATAACTTTACAGGACTGTGTCAAACGTACATTTATCACATAACTTTAAGGTGTGGGAGTGTAATAAAGCCATGATATATTTATCATATTACACGAGTGTAATAAATATGCAAATTAAGGCTGTGTCATCATTCGATCATTTTCATTTAGCTGGTTGTGCATCAGAATTGCTCCGTTGATTTCCGTAACAGTTCAAAACTAGAATTACAGAAATTTATATTAAAGGTAGTTCCGTTGTTCAGTGTGGTTTGGAGAAGACTTTTTTTTATGGTTTTTACGTCATTTTCAACACATGTAAGGTTATATTTGACGGTCGAGCTTCCAGTGGGATTCGAACCCGCAGCGGTGAGAGGATAAGGTTTACAACGCAACATCGTTAACCATTCGGCCATGGAGAAGACGAAGCCAACATACGACATCATACAACAATGTTATATATAGGCACGATTTCAATAATTGATCCTTAAAAGTTAAATGTTCCTTATGAGGCTTTTTAGGAGTTTTGTGATAAATAGAATCTTACACTCATGCCTATTTAATAGTGAATTTATTAAGCTTGTTGGATAAAATTCATATGATGCCCAGCACTCCTCGCATCATATAATTTTACCAAACTCGTTCAATAAATTCAGTATATTTAGGTACTCATGTTAATAGTATCTCTATGTAATAGCTCATATTGTTTAGGTTGTGATAAGTTGGAGGGCTAGGCATGTTCATTTTATAATTTTTTGTTCATGCTCAATAAAGGTCTTCATCATGACCCCTGCATTGTTTCAGGTGTAGAATAGCAAGAACATATATATCAAATCATAAATGAATACAAATTGACCATGTTGTTGACCATGTTGTTTATGTTATGGTTTTCATCATGGGGTCCCGCACTGTGTAGAGAAGCAAGAACTTACATATCACATATTTAAATAAATACAACAAATTGAATATGTTGCTATCCTAGGTTCCATCACTGGGTTGTCACTATGTTGAGTGTATTTTGTAGTAAACATCACCCTTCAAAAACTTTAGTTTTCCAGTTTTATAAACATAGCATAAATAAAAACACGGTGAATGAATCTTACTTTGAAGACATTACAGATGTCATTAAAGGCAGTCATGTTTGCTGCTTTATGCCCTGCCACATTAGTGTAACCCTTGCCTGTATATCCGTCCCTCTGACTCTATGTCCGTCTGACTGCTCGTCTCTCTGTCTACATATGAAAAACAGTTTTAGATGAAGTTGTTGTTTAAGTCTATTTTTAAGTGACTGACAGCGCTAATCGAGGCATCCGTAGACACATTTCATCTCCATTAACAGCTTACTACAGAAGCACAGCTATGATTCACCGCAGAACACAGAACTGAACCTGCAGCCATACTGGACCCAGGTAGTACTGCTGTTTTGTTAACGCAAAATGAACATTGAATGCATTTTCAAAATTGTTAATCACTGAAAACGTACGTGAACTCTGAATTTGAAATGCATTTCTATTTTGCTTTATTTTACCCCCTGCAAAGTGGGGGGGTGGGGTGGGTACTGGTGGGGTGTATACTAGAATCACCTTGTCCATCGGTCTGTCCGTAGACGCAATTTTTGTCCGTGCTATTTCTCAATAACTCCTTCTTAGAATTTCGCGAAACTTGCTAGGAAGTATCAATATTGAGTGGACATGTGCATACTATCAGGACGTTCCGTTTTTGATAATTTTCAAAGGAGTGTATGGCCCTTTGTATTTATAATACGAAATTCTTGTCCGGGCTATTTCTCTAAAACTCCTTGTTAGAATTTAGTGAAACTTGCTAAGAAGTATCAATATCAAGTGGAGATGGGCATACTGTCATGACGTTCCAGTTCAATAATTTCACACTGAGTTATGTGTCTGTATTTCATACTTGGTAGATAAATAGAAAATTCTTGTTCAGGCTATTTCTCTAAAACCCCATGTTATAATTTCGTGAAACTTGCTACAAAGCATCAATATCAAGTGGAGATGCGCATATTGGTGTGACGTTCCAGTTTGATAATTTTCCACTCAGTTATGACCCTTTGTATTTTTAATGTATTTCATACTTGGTAGTCAAATAGAAAATTCTTGTCCGATTTTTTTCTCTATAATATATGTCTATTTATTATATAACCTATAAATAGACGCGTTTTCATTGGCTAAAAAGTAATTTTTTAGAAAAAATATCTAGCGATATTGACCTGTTTTTTTCTGATATTGACCAGTTTTATAAAACTGTCCCGAGATGTGATATTATTGAAAAAATCTATTGTTTAATTGTTATAAACTGTCAAATTCAAATTGAGGGTTATATAATAAAACAGTTATGGACTTTTCAGCTGTTATACATGATGTTGATATGTACCAAAAAATCATTATTGACCTCGGCTATCGCCTCGGTCAATAATGATTTTTTTGGTGCATATCACATCATGTATAACAGCTGAAAAGTCCATAATTGTATAATATCTTATAGGAACAAACTTTTGTATGTTTACCCACCGACACCCCACAACAAGTTGCCAGCGGGGGGCAATTTGTCCGCCTCCGTCGACCGTTCTGGTTAAAAATATGTATAATTTGCGTTTTAACATGTTTAAAAAGAAAACAACATTTTTTAAAATGCTTATAAAAGCATTTTTCTTATGTATACCCCAGCTTTCTTAAAGTGAAGTGGGTCAATATGGTAATTATGTTGTCCGTAACGTCGCATCGCCTCCTGTCCCGTCGTGTAACGCATTTTTGTCCCGTCGCATCACTTTTTTATTAGCATTTCTCAAAACAGTTTTGAATGGGTTGTTCCCAAACTTCATATGCTCATAAGAACTGTTGACCTTATATCCCTCCATATCACCCATAGTTGATTTCCTAATCTATTACAGAATTATGGCCCTTTGTTTGACTTAATATAATAAAAAAACGGGGTGTATTCATGACCTTCAGTGATAGTTCTAGTTATCATTATGAACACTGTTGAGTCGATGGCGGACAATAGATCCACTGACTGTGAGATACCGGCAAACAATTGCAATTTATCCATTCCATTCTGCATTTAAATGCATGCGTTCAGGAATGCAGTTCTATGCACTTAAATGAAGATAGAGTTTTGTTTATTAACACTGAATACATTCAAAAATACAACTGAATTCCTAAAAAAAATGCATTTATAAAAAATGACAAGCTAATGGAATGCAAATGTATTTCAAAAATAACTTGTTTTATAATATGCTGATGTTTGTTTTGCAGGTGAATGATAAAGCATTGGACAGTCTGCAGAGTAGAAGTAGATTTTTACAGAGACTTAATCTGTCCTGGTGCCATGGTAACATAGTCTCCAACGAGGCCTTCTGTAGGTAGGAACACTTTTAAGGTGAAACAATTCTTACAGTTTTAAGATCTTATCTCGCCACCAACAGCCACATTTTGCAACATATGTATACCGTTTCTAAACCTACTGATGACGAGGCACATAATATGTAACTTACATATTTTGAGAACAAACTCTATAGGCACAATATAAAAGGCTTTAACCAGCCAGGTCAAACCCCAATATTGGATTGTCGAATGAAGATTTACCAATTCATAATTCTTTTTATGTATGTTCAGTCATGGGTATTTTAAGATTCCGTGAATAAACCTGTACTTTTAATCGGCATATAATAATATACATTATTATGTGAACGGAACACCTGGATAAAGCTTTGATAAATGGTTTTGTAGCTTAATTTTGCTGTTATTTAGCGTGTTGGTTTCTTTAAAGATAAAACTGGTTATCTTAGATGGAAATGCAGCATACAACCTGGTTTAATAGTTATTGACTAAACGATGAGCCAAAAACTACTATACAGTAGGGTTGGATACCGTTAAAATGAAACGGTATGGTACCGGTACCAGCAAAACGGTACGGTATTTTAATGGTACTGTTAACGATACGCGTGAATCAATAATGACAGTTGAAACCATCTTCGATCAGTTTGCTTGACAAAATCTTATGCCGTTTTCACACACATTAGTTAAACTTCTCAACATTAAACAAGCTCGGGGATGTTATTGCGCTTGCGGCCAACCACGAAATACGCGAAATTTAATCCCCTGCATATATTAATGATTTCACAATAGTTCTTAAAATGGCGGTTTCCATATCCGCTTCTACAGAATCTTCAACTGGTATCTTCTTTAAAATGTGTTTATCATCTGATTTTGATCATTCTTTCACCCTTTTCCAGGTTGTTTAGATCTCTCATAATAAAGCTTGTTTAAACACCCACATGTATGCCTACTGTACACTACTTCTAGTAGAGAGCTTGAAAGAGATGTTCATGTTCGATCAAAACTGGCATTATATCTCCAGCTTAAAATTTATCAAAATACAAAATATTTACATAATAAATAAAATTCGTAAACTAGACCTAAAGATGCGTGTCCGTTTAAAAATTGATACCCTGAGCTGCTATGAACATGACTTCCACTGACTTCCTGCATATCAAATTTGTAAGTTCAAGGGAAAAATTTAGGAAGTCCCAGAGTTTGGGCATGGCCTTCATACTCAATCTGGGGGCGTCCGTGGCCGAGTGGTTAGAGTCTCTGACTTGCAATCACTTGCCCCTCACCACTGTAGGTTTGATCCCTCAGGGGCCTAGGAATCTTTATGTGAGGAAGCTATCCAGCTGGCTTGCGGAACGTCGGTGATTCTACTCAGGTGCCAGCCCGTGCACAAAAATTGCACCTGGGGTCTTCCTCCACCAGTGGAAGCTGGAAAGTCGCCATATGACCTTAGCTGTTGGTGCGACTATAAAATCCAATTCAATTCATGCTCAATCTTGAACATATTTTTTGTCAGTGATTCCGATACCCTGTAAATTCTTCTTTTCAGTTTATTCATTCATTAAATAACTTTGAATTACATTCAGATATTGGCTGTCATAACTAAAAAGTGTTCTTACTTGTTTTAAAAGTTTACAGTCACAAAATGACATCTCTTTTTTTGCAGGTATTTGCAAGCCTGTGGTCATAACTTAAGGTGCCTGTATGTATCATCGTGTAGTTTTCTGAAGACAGAGTCCATAGAACAGATTGTGACACATTGCCCCAACTTGACGGGTAAGCAGACACATTGTGAAGGCTGATGAATGAAGACGAAGCAATTACTGTGTGCTGATGTTACACTAGTAAGAGCATCGATCAGACTCAGCTGGGCCAATTTGGCTTTAATTTAAAGAGGGTCAAGTCTTTAAGTTGGGATTTAGCGCTGCGACTTAATAAAATTTACAAATACCCGGTAATCATATTTTCTATTCTAAAAGCCAAAACACGGGGAATGAACCTAAAAATAACTTCTTATTTACACAGAAATGCACAGTAGTATGTGCTATGCTAGCTTACACATCCAGGTTAATTAAATGGTTGTATGCCTGATTTCATTCAAATGTATGATGAATTAAAGTCTTGGTCCTGAACAACACCCTGCTAACACCACATATTACATATTTGTCTGTGATTTGTATAGGAAATACTGGGAATAGATAGAGTTTAATAACCAGTGTTTTTGAGATACGGGCAATATCTCCCGAGATAGAGAAATGACCCCGATATAAGAACGAGTGCGGAGGAGCACGATTTCTTATATTGTGGACATTTCTCTACCCAGGGAGATATTTTCAGTATCTCAAAAACACTGGTTATTAAACTATATATTACATACTTTAAAATGATATTTTATTAATATTTCTAATGATTCACGCCTTTTTACACCAGTTTGCACGAGAACGCCAAGACGACGTTACGTCATCCAAGACGATGTAACGTCATACAAACAAAACAAGTGGAACCGAAACTCTTCGTTAATTTCCGTAATCGTTATTTCCTAGTGGCGGAATCTGACGAAGACGTCCGTAAAACAATCAGAACGTCATTTGGCATTCCCGCCACTGACGGAAAAGGCCGAGCAATGTTTCGTACCGAGAGATATTTCCCAGTAGAGCAAACGAGTAGATATAGCTTTTCTATTTCCAGTATTTCCTATACAAATCACAGACAAATATGTAATATAAAAGCTTATCTACTCTACTGCGAAAAAACTTCCAGTGGGAGATATTTCGCAGTACGGAACATTGCACTAGCGGATCCAGGGGGGGGCGCACCCGGCGCGCGCCCCCCCTAAAAATTCCGGATCATACATGTATGTCCATGTTACTGTAGATATAATATCAAACAATTTCGATGCACGCCCTCAGTATTAAAAAATTTCTCGCTCGCTTCGCTCGCTCTACGCATAATGACTGATGAGTGGTTTAATTAACACATTGTTAAATCCTTTTATTTGAAAACGGACATTTTTTGTTCATACATGTCCATGTTACTGTAGATAAAATATCAAACAATTTCGATGCACGCCCTCAGTATATTTTTTTTTCGCTCGCTTCGCTCGTTTGACGCATAATGGCTAATGAGTGGTTTAATTAACAAATTGTTAAAACCTTTTATTTTAAAACGGACTTTTTTATTCATACATGTATGTTCATGTTACTGTAGATAAAATATCAAACAATTTCGATGCACGCCCTCAGTATAAAAACATTTCTCGCTCGCTTCGCTCGCTCTACGTATAATGACTAATGAGTGGTTTAATTAACACATTGTTAAATCCTTTTATTTGAAAACGGACTTTTTTTTATTCATACATGTATGTCCATGTTACTGTAGATAAAATATCAAACAATTTCGATGCACGCCCTCAGTATATTTTTTTTTTCGCTCGCTCGACGCATAATGGCTAATGAGTGGTTTAATTAACATATTGTTAAATCCTTTTATTTGAAAACGGACTTTTTTTATTCATACATGTATGTCCATGTTACTGTAGATAAAATATCAAACAATTTCGATGCACGCCCTCAGTATAACAATTTTTTTTCGCTCGCTCGACGCATAATGGCTAATGAGTGGTTTAATTAACACATTGATAATTCCTTTTATTTGAAAACGGACTTTTTTACCCTATCAATGCACTACCGCAACCGTTTTATGAGGCTAGAGACGGACCCGAAAATTTACCAAAATCTTACGCCCCCCCTAAGCTGAAATCCTGGATCCGCCCCTGCATTGCACAGCCTTTTCCGTCGGTGGCAGGAACGAATAGTTCCAGTTCCACTTGTTTTGTTTGTATGACGTAACGTTGTCTTGGCGTTCTCATGCAAACTAGTGTAAAAAGGCGTATGTATCACTGCGCTCTAAGAACAAAAGAAATAACAAACACAGAGTTTTTTTCCCGTTTAAATCATCACAAAATATGTAATATATAGTTGAATAACGAGTGTTTTTGAGATACCGGAAATATTTCCTTCGGAGAGAAATTGACCCGATATACGAACTCTTTAGGACGAGTTCTTATATCGAAGCAATTTCTCTCCCTCGAGAAATATTTCCGGTATCTCAAAAACACTGGAAATTAAACTCTATTTATTTTATGATAATCAATGAAATACTGTATTTTATCAGTGAAATAAAAGTGTTATTTCACATTGTGCGTGTTGTGAAATATAGAGTTTTATTTTCACAGTAGTGGCAGGGACTACTTTTTAAAAAAAAAAAAAATAGTTGCTTCCCTTATATTACTACTCTTCAAAGGAAAACACGAGTATTCTATTATTTTTATTATACTGTGTTACCTGCCGAATCCGGGCACTGTCCTATCCGAATTCCTGTCTACCAACCTTTCTTTACGGTCCCGTTTTCTTCCTTATATATTTCTATTAAACAAACTCGTATTATACGAACTCTGTCTATTCTGAATACGGGCCAAGCAAAACAGTCCCAAAATATTTTGTATACAAAAACATATATCCAATCCGACCCACTAAATGTGTTGTTGTTGGCTAAATTATAATTACCGGAATAGTCACTTTAGTCACGGAAGGTGTGATAATCAATGAGACTGTTTTCGTCACCAGGTTATTACTGTACTCTTTATTGTTAATGTGTTCGATAAATAAGGAGGTGAGCGAATTTTGAGCAATACAATGCAAATACATGTAGATACGTGTACTTGTTGCAAACAAAATTATCACTTTGACTTTGTGACATTGACAAATGTTTTGAAAATATTAGAAAAAATCAAAAACTATGTTGTTTATACATGTTATAAACACGAAGCTTTTTTTAGAAAAAACAAATGAACTCATAAGTATTTCAGAAGAATGCATATTAAAAAAAAAATCCAAACTTAAAGGGACACAAGGCAATCTTTATTTATTAAAAACTCACGGCGTCCCGCTAGTTTTTCTGCATAACTTCCATTTGTTCAATCATTAATATTAATTATAAGAATAGTTTTAAGCAATTTGTTTTTGCATATTATTAATTTTTGATATTATTGCACCAATAATATATTACAACTTGTAGTATAGTAAGACGACATAGTGAATACTTAAAGTTTGATTTATTTAAATGTAACCAGGGTAAAAGTAAAACTTGTACTGGATATATAAATCGAGACACCCATTTGAAACACATCAAGATTGCCGTGTGTCCCTTTAAACAACAAAACTGGAAATGTTTTATAAATAAGTGTCACATGCATACATTGTATGCTAATGCTTTGTTTAGTAAATATTACGCATATGTGAAATAAATGAAAACCCGGCATTGGCGATTGGGACTGAGGCAATGTTCGTCTTCTCTGATAAATGAAAATTTTGATTGAAAATTTAATCCGACTACCTGACTATATCGGCCAAATTTATTGGATTCTGCAGGTAACGCTGTATTCGATTCTATTGCAAAATTAACACATTTTTTCTATTAAAAAAGTGTTTTATTTGGGTATAAATAAACTATTACTTGTTGTCGGGCAAATAAATCGTTTGATAGGTTGTTTATCTTTCAAAGACGATTACATATACCAAGTAATGTGCGAAAATATGGAAAAATGACAGTGTAATTGAATTTTTAGTGTATTTGACCTTTTGACCCACCCTGAGGGCACCTGGGCTTGGAGCCAAAAGATATGGTGGTCTTAACCTAATTTTGGTTGAATTCCATTCAGCGATTTAGGAGGAGATGTGGTAAAGGAAGGACAAACGGACAAACAGAGACGATTTAAATATACCCTGTTTTTTTTGAAAAACGTGGGTATAATAACTTCAGTTTTCTGTTGCTCTATCTAGATGTTAGATGAAGGGTGTGGGTTCCCGACGTTTAGTAAATAAATAATTAATAACTTCTGTTTTCTGTCGCTTTATCTAGATGGAGGTGAAGGGTGTGGGTTCTAAAGAGTCAGTAATTTTTTTTTAGTAATGTCAGTTTTCTGTTCCCAGAGTTAGATCTCGATAGCTGCAGTAAAGTGGAAAGCTACGGGCTATTGCACATTAGTAATGTCAGTTTTCTGTTCCCAGAGCTAGATCTCGATAGCTGCAGTAAAGTGGAAAGCTACGGGCTATTGCACATTAGTAATGTCAGTTTTCTGTTCCCAGAATTAGATCTTGATAGCTGCAGTAAAGTGGAAAGCTACGGGCTATTGCACATTAGTAATGTCAGTTTTCTGTTCCCAGAGTTAGATCTCGATAGCTGCAGTAAAGTGGAAAGCTACGGGCTATTGCACATTAGAAGCTTGAAGAATCTGGAACGCCTAAACTTGTATAGAACAAGCGTGGACTCGCATACTATTTTGTCAATTATCAGGTTAGTTTGTGGTTAAATAACTGCATGCACCGTTATTTTAGTTTCAATTGTTGTATTTTCTAACCCACTTGACAAAAATCCTGCAATTCGGTTGGCTGACTGTAGAAAATTTGTGACTTAAATCTTCAATAATCAGATCCAGTCGTGACGTTAAAACGTCAAACAATTTGTCATTTATTTTTATTTCAATGTGTTTTTGGATAAAACTGTCAAAAACGATGAAATAGGTTAGAAACGGGTTACCGGTATTGAAATTTTGACTTTTGCGGCTCCGTTAATGTGCCGCCATTAAACAAAATTTGCGACCATTTAACGACTGATGTACCATCACACAATTCGATATTTCAAAACACTTAACCAAGAATGTCTTTATGGATCCAGAAAAGAATTACGGGTGTACACCCAAATACAAATAAACCTGTAATAATGTGCTTCAGTTTCAAATGAGATGTTAGGATGTTAATTTGAGCCGCATCAGTCATGTTACCTTGGGTTTAATGTTTATAATTTATAAAAAGGTTTGGTCTGGAAAACTCTTATGTCGACAAATTTTCCAGACAAATTTATTTCATAATTCTTACATAATTCTTCTTAAATCTGACGAAACATAAAGGTCAAGTTTGCACATTTAATAAAAAATTCAAATGTATTATGATAGTTTTATTAGAAAAGACAAGTTATTCTACTTGCCTTAGGGTTGGTGTCGGTTAATCTTCTTCGGTAAGCTCATATCTCAGAAACGCTTTATAAAAGAATTTCAGTGAAACTTCACACATGTATCCACACTCTTAGAGGCAAGTGTCATAACCCTGTTTTGCATTCAGACAGAATTGTGTCATTTTCTCATATCTCAAAAATCCCTTGAAGAAACTCAATGAAACTTTACATATGTACTCACTGACATGAAAATAATTTGTTAAGACAAGTGTCGTAATTCTGTATTAAATGGAATTTAACAGAATTTTGCAGAATTTTCTACTAAGTTTTCCATTAAAAGAGAAGGCCTCGAAAGTAGAGCATGCTATTTTTTATGAAAAATGGAACATAATTATTATGGTATGGGGTTGTCCGTCTGTATGTCCGCCCATCTGTAAACAATTCGCATTCCGCACGATAACTCCAGAAGTGCACACCCTCATTAATGCATTCCACACAATAACGTCAAACCGTAACTCGATCATACACACATAAAACTTCATAGGTACATTGCCATAAGTGAGAAAAGAAACCTTATATGGAAATATACATTCCCAACAATAACTTCAAAAGCGTAACACCTACCGGTACACTCATAAAACTTATAGGTACATTGCCGTTGGTGAGAAGAGGAACTCTATTGCTTTTGGGGTCAATAGGTCACAAAAGGTCAAGGTCACCATCACCTTATATAGAAAAATGCATTCTGTATGATAACTTGAAAATTGAAACACCTACACTCTTAAAAATTTAAACACATTGCCCTTGGTCAGAGGAGAAATCCTGTTGCTTTTGGAGTCAGTATGTCAAAGGACAAGGTCGCCATGGCCTGTTTTGTTGAAGGTCAAAGGTCATATTGACCGTTCACCTAGGAAATGCTTTTAACATTAAAAATATGCAAATGGGCGTATAATGCGCCGTTAGGCAGCGCTCATGTTTTCTAGAAAACATTTACTAGAATTAATATCTGTTAAGATAAAATCATTTTTCATTTTGCAACTATTAATTATACCCACGTTTTTGAAAAAAACAGGGTATATTAAAATTGCCTCCGTCCATCCATCCATCCGTTATCGCATCTCCTCCTAAACCAGTGAATGGAATTCAACCAAACTTAAGGTATAACTTCACAATATAATGATGGCGTGCAAGAGCAACATTATTTTAGACTCTACACCCAGAGGCTCTTAGTGGGGGCTAAAAGGTCAAATACATTAAAAATTGAATTACACTGTCATTTTTCAGTATTTTTGCACATAACTTGGTTTAAGTAATTATCTATGAAATATAAACAACATATCAAACGATTTTATTATTTCAAACTCGATGTCTGCCCGATTGTGGGGTGATTATGTCTCAAGTGAAACATTATGATGATGGCTTCGCACCCGGGGGCCCTCGGTGGGTGGGGGGAGGGGTCAACAGGTCAATTACACTAAAAATTCATTTTTCCATACTTTGCACATTACTAAATGGTGTATGTAATCGTCTATGAAAGATAAACAGCATATCAAATGATTTTATTATTTCGAACTCGGATGTCTGCCTGGGGGCCAAGGGTGGATGGGGCCAGTGGGGTTGGGGGCAGATTTGGAGGAATTTGTTGTTTTTTTATCCCCTGCCGGGGTGATATTAATTTGGCGTTTTCCATCCGACTGTCCGTCAGGAGCCATATCTTCATAACAGTAGGTTGGATTTTCATTACACTTGGTAATAATGTTTATCCTGATAATGGGATGACACGCGGCTATTTTTTTCCGGTAGTGCCCCAGTAATGCCGGAGTTATTGCCCTTTAATTGCTAAAAATTGCTTAATTCTGTCCGTCCACAGCCATATCTTGATAACCGCTTGTTTGATTTTCATTAAACTTCATTATAATGTTTATCCCAATAGTGGGATGTGACGCGGCAAATTTATTACGGAATTGTCCTAGTAACGCCTGAGTTATTGCCCTTTAATTGATAAAAAATGCTTAATTCTGTCCGTCCACAGCCATATCTTGATAACCGCTTGTTTGATTTTCATTAAACTTGATTGTAATGTTTATCCCCATATTGGTATGTGACGTGGCAAATTTATTACGGAATATTCCTAGTAACGCTGGAGTTATTGCCCTTAAATTGATAACTGTCCATTTAAATTATTCAGGTCGTGGGTTTAAATCTCACAGGAGGCATAATTTTCATCTTTTTCCTCTTTTTTTTTGAATTATTTCCTTTTTTTTTCATGAGAAACCTTGGTTCATGGGTTCAATTTTTTTTTAAAAATAACATTTATATATATATATATTTTTTTTTTCTCTTAAGAAACCTTGGTTCATGGGTTATTTTTTTTCTTTAATTGGGAGCTTGGGGGCCCCTTGTTGGATCAGTTTACATAGAGTTATTTTATTTTATTTTTTATATTTTTTTTTTCTTTTCTCATAAGAATAAGTACTGATAAAGGTGATCCTTTGAGAGCAACTAACACAATTTAGAGCATAAAGCAGCAGTCTCGGTTTTATTGAGTCTGTTCATGAGAAGTAATGGAAGAAGCAACACTTCGAACGCCCCCTAGCACCGG
This sequence comes from Cyrtodaria siliqua, assembly GCA_037043455.1. NCBI lineage: Eukaryota > Metazoa > Mollusca > Bivalvia > Adapedonta > Hiatellidae > Cyrtodaria > Cyrtodaria siliqua. The sequence goes on along the minus strand of JAWPHD010001769.1, from coordinate 245,434 downwards.
CTTAAGCGGTATTCTACTTCAAAGCCATCTATATTGGGCTCGTTGGTCCCAAAGGACCAGTAAAAAAATAACACTACTGATTCGTAGCACGGGGAGACTACAAGACCTAAGGGCCTCTGGGTGTAGAGTCTTAAGCCTTGGTTCATGGGTTCATTTTTTCTTTAATTGGGAGCTCAGGGGCCCTTGTTGGATCAGTTTTACATAGCGTTATCATGGTTATAGGGAAGAACTTCAAAAATCTTCTCTGAAACTACAAGAGATAAAGGTTTAATCTTTTTTTATTTATTATCAGCTCATGGATCCTCTACCAGTTTTGTTCAAATGGTGACCCTGGGGTCAAATTTGGCCCTGCCCCTGGGGTCGCAGTTTTACATAGACTTATATATAGGTAAAAACTTTAAAAATCTTCTTCTCTGAAACTACTAGAGTCAAAGGTTTAATATTTTGTATTTACACTCAGCTTATGGTCCTTTACCAAGTTTGTTCAAATGGTGACACTGGGGTCAAATTTGGCACAGAGTTTATATTAATGAAAGTTTGATTTGTTTTAAAGCTAGCCAAATCTGAGCCAAATACATCCCTCTCCCTGAAATAACGATCATCTGATAGTAGCCGTAGTAATGAGATGAAATAATCAGATTGATATATATCACATGGCCAGATAAACATGGCCAGATAATTAAAAAGTAATCATTGATATACATTTCCACATTTCTTGTATATTATATTTATTACTATATTATACACACCTGCTAATATTACACCCAGTCCAGCCCTTTAGTCCCACTATAAAAGTCAATGGTACATCTTTTTTTTCTTCGAATCTACTATGATGATGAATTTCAAAAATACTATCTATCTAGTAGCTATTCGAATTTATGAAGGCTCAAGGTCATGATTTATACTAATTAAAAAAAATCCGAACACGTCTTCCACTCAAGGATAATACATCATTCGACAGGGGTTATCATTTCAACAAATTTGGTTGTTATAATTCTGTGTCAAATGAAACATTATGATAATGGAATTACACTGTATACATTTGTTTCCTCCTACGTCATCGGTGGGGGCCAGGGGGAAGGGGCATCAAATACACTAATAATTCATTTACAGTGTTATTTTTCCATACTTTTGCACATTAATTGGTATAATAGTCATCTATGAAAGAGATACACAGCATGTCAAATGATTTATTATTTAAATGCCTTCCCTGGAGTTTGGGTTGGAGGAGGTGGGTGGTGGGAGGGTAACAGGAGGTCTTTAGAGTTTGCAGCAACTCTGCAGTTCAGGGTGAGAAGGTTATACGCCCATTTTCCATATTTTATCTTGATGTACATGGAAGATGAGCCTGGCATGTTCATGCCTGTTAGGCGCCATATAACCTTTTCATGTGTTGGTGCGCCTTAAAACCCCAATTCAATTCAATTTTTTTTTTTTTTTATGTCTCAAACGAAAAATGTTGATGAAAGGATTACAGTGTGTAATAATATATTGTTCTCCTGTATATGTGGGTGTTGGTGGTGGGGGAGGGTGGCCTGTGTGAAGAAAACGTGGGTATTTGCGATGGCGCACCGTCAAAATCGTTCTAGTATGAATTTATTGCTTGTACCTTACAGATCTTGCCCAGAACTACGTATACTGAATCTGGGCTCGTGTAACTGTATAAACATGTATGACGAGGTGCTCATAGAACTCGGGAATCATTGCAAGTATGTGTGTTCTCTCTCTCTCTCTGTTTTGTCTTTATTGAAATTTTTAAATTGAAAACGTCTTATGCCTATCTACAGTGCCTTTATATTAATCAGCCAAATGATCATATACAAAATGTATTGACTTGTGTGTTTAACAAAAAAACAGTGTGATTTCCAGTACCCACTGAGTTACCTACTAATAATAAGAGGTAGTTAGAAGTCTGGTGCCCTAGTAGAACATTTGACACATCCGCTGTTAATGGAAACATAGTGTGATTACCAGTACCCAGTTACCTGCAACTAATTAGAGGTAATTAGAAGTCTGGTGCCCTAGAAGAACATTTGACGCATCCGCTGTTAATGGAATAAATAAAATAAGTTAACTTCATGGAAAAATGTAGCATTATGAGAACAGTGATTCAACCCTGGCACGTCCATCATGGGATAGAGAGTCAGGAAACTGACAAAATGTTTATTATATCCCCACTTTCACAGAGTGAAATGGGGACTAAATAGGAATCACGCTGTCCATAACTTCGCGTCCCGTTGAATCCTGTAACATTTATTTTGCATTGTGTCATGTCCCGTAATACATTTTTAGCTCTACTGATTAGAGGTCAGCAGAGCTTATGCCGTGGTGCGGTGTCCGTCGTCCGTCCGTCCGTCCGTCCGTCTGTCTGTCTGTCCGTCCGTAAACTTTCTTTTTGTAGCGACTACTCCTCTGAAACTACTGCATGGATTTTCATAAAACTTTAGAGAAATGTTGCCCATGAAGTCTAGTTGATCCTAGGTTATAATAGCGTAAATGAGTCTCCATTGCCCTTCCATCATGTCCATAGTAAAGTTAGAATGTTGACAACCTGTTAAAAACTCAAACCTCGTTAGAATTCTGGGAAACTTACTTTATCATGCAAAAAACATGTCTGCTATTAAACATCAACAAGGAAATAGGGGCTTTAATACCTTCTAAGAAACATTTCTTCAGTTGTATACTAACACCGGGTCAAAGGTCAACACTATTTTTACCCCTTGCAATTTCATACCCTGTCTACTTTCACTTCTCAAATTTATTTAAAAAACTGTCAAAAACATGATGAGCTGCATTTTCAAATATCAACAACATGTCCAGAATACAGTTATAGCCAAAATATTACAGGAACCAGCACTAAAAAAAGTTTTAAAAGAAAAAAGATTATCACTCTTTAATACAGAACTACTTTCGACTGCACCAGGCGAGCACATCCTGTTGATTTAGTGTAATTAGACCTCCTAGCAAAAATTCATGTTGAGGTGAAATCCAAGATGGCCGCCAAATCTAAAAATAGGTTTTTAAAAAACAAGTTTGTAGCGACTACTTCTTGAAAACTATAAGTGATATTGATATGGGACTTTTTCTAAAATGATCAGCATGACATGATGTTGGTCCTTGTCGAAAATCGTTCTGATTCGACGTTAAACATGGCTGCCAGCGGCCATCTTTGTTTACATAGAGTTATATAATGAAAACTTGTAGCGACTACTCCTCAGAAACTACTTGACGGATTTTCATGAAACTTCACAGGAACGTTGCTCTTGATGTCTAATTGATCCTAGCAAAATTTCAGGTCGGCCGGAAAATCAAGATGGCCACCACGGCTAAAAATGAGTTTTCAAAATACAACTTTGTAGCGACTACTTCTTGAAAACTGTAAGTGATATTGATATGGGACTTTTTCTAAAATGATCAGTTGGTCCTTGTCAAAAATCGTTTTGATTCGACGTTAAATATGGCTGCCAACGGCCATCTTTGTTTACTTAGAGTTATATAGTAAAAAATTGTAGCGACTACTCCTCTGAAACTACTTGGCGGATTTTCATGAAACTTAACAGGAATGTTGCTCTTAATGTCTAATTGATCCTAGCAAAGTTTCAGATCGGCCAGATTTTCAAGATGGCCGCCACAGCTAAAAATAGATTTTTAAAAAAAGTAGCGACTACTTCTTGAAAACTATAAGTGATATTGATATGGGACTTTTTCTAAAATGATCAGCATGACATGGTGTTGGTCCTTGTCGAAAATCGTTTTGATTCAACGTTAAACATGACTGCCAGCGGCCATCTTTGTTTACATAGAGTTATATAATGAAAACTTGTAGCGACTACTCCTCTGAAACTATTTGACGGATTTTCATGAAACTTCACAGGAATGTTGCTCTTGATGTCTTATTGATCCAAGCAAAATTTCAGGTCGGCCGGAAATTCAAGATTGCCACAACGGCTAAAAATAAATTTTCAAAATACAAGTTTGTAGCGACTACTTCTTGAAAACTATAAGTGATATTGATATGGGACTTTTTCTAAAATGATCAGTTGGTCCTTGACAAAAATCGTTTTGATTCGACGTTAAACATGGCTGCCAGCGGCCATCTTTGTTTACATAGAGTTATATAGTAAAAACCTTGTAGCGACTACTCCTCTGAAACTACTTGGCGGATTTTCAGGAAACTTTACAGGAATGTTGCTCTTAATGTCTAATTGATACTAGCAAAATTTCAGATCGGCCAGATTTTCAAGATGGCCGCCACAGCTAAAAATAGATTTTTAAAAAAAGTACCGACTACTTCTTGAAAACTATAAGTGATATTGATATGGGACTTGTTCTAAAATGATCAGCATGACATGATTGTTATCCGAGTCGAACATTATTTTGATTCGACGTTAAACATGACTGCCAGTGGCCATCTTTGTTTACTTAGAGTTATATAATGAAAACTTGTAGCGACTACTCCTCTGAAACTACTAGACGGATTTTCATGAAACTTCACAGGAATGTTGCTGTTGATTTCTAATTGATCCTAGCAAAACTTCAGATCGACCGGAAATTCAAGATGGCCACCATGGCTAAAAATAGATTTTCAAAATACAAGTTTGTAGCGACTACTTCTTGAAAACTATAAGTGATATTGATATGGGACTTTTTCTAAAATGATCAGCCTGACATGATGTTGGTCCTTGTCAAAAATCGTTTTGATTCGATGATAAACATGGCTGTCAGCGGCCATGTTTGTTTCTGACAGCCATGTTTGTTTACATAGAGTTATATAATGAAAACTTGTAGCGACTACTCCTCTGAAACTACTTGACGGATTTTCATGAAACTTCACAGGAATGTTGCTCTTGATGTCTAATTGATTCTTTCAAAATTTCAGGGCGACAGGAAATTCAAGATGGAAGCCACGGCTAAAAATAAATTTTCAAAAAACAAGTTTGTAGCGACTACTTCCTGAAATCAAAATCAATCAGTAGAGCTACAAGGTCATTGACCTCTGGTTATTACTTGCGTTTCTCAAACTGTTTTGAATGGGTTGTTCCCAAACATCATATACACATAGCACCTGATGACCTTATGTCCCGGTACATCACTCAGCCTAATTTATTACAGAATTTTGGCCCTTTGTTTGACTCAGAAGTTTAACTCTATAATGAATTTCATGTGGCTTTCACTTTAAAAGTTTTCATGGATTGTTATGACACTTGACAGATGTTGTGTTTGTGTTCTGAGAAACGAACAAACAGCCTCCAGATTGATGACTAATTTAATACTACACAGAAACATTATCAGTGGTAGGCTGTTACACTTGACGTACAGTTCACACATGATGACATGTCCTCTCTTTGATATGATGTGTGTATATCAGTGTTTTGTGATTCTACAGATTTTTACAGACTTTATATTGACCTTTGTTTTTCTTATATTTTTTTTGCATTAAAACGTTGATAAATATTTTAGACATTGATAGTTCTAGTTATCACTTCATCGATGGCAGATATATGAAGTCATTACTTTTTTATTTTAATCCATTGCTGTAGAAGCCTGATATCACTGGACCTATGGCGTAGCAGGACGGTCTCACATGTAGGAGTGTCAGCTCTGGCAGCCGGATGTCTCAATCTGCAGGAACTGGACATAGGATTTTGGTAGGTTGACTGTCAAAATGTGCAAGTGATCAGGGAATCATCCAAGTGTGCTTAACGCTACTATATAACAAACAATGTGCCATTTAAGTAACCATAGTACATATTTAACTGGTACCATTACTACCAGGTGAGTACTTTAGATATATTTGAGCCTGTTGTTGCTTAAAAACTATAAATTGAATTGAATTTTATAGCCGCACCAACTTTCCAGCTTCCATTGGTGGAGGAAGACCCTGGGCAGTTTTCGTGCGCGGGGGCCACCTTGGTAGAATCACCGATTTTCCGCAAGCCAGCTGGATAAAGATTCCTAGGTCCATGCGGGATTGAACCCACAGCAGTGAGGGGAAAGTGATTTTAAGTCAAGAGACTTTAACCACTCGGTCACAGATGCCCCATAACAAAGTGATTAAAATCTTAAATATTTTGTTCATAATAAGAACTAAAAAAAATTATTGTGAAAAAATTAACATAACTTAGAAATCCCGACACAAAATGGATCAGTCAGAATCAAATGAAGTTGAAAATATTTCTGTATAACACATAGTTTACATTTAATGTTTCTGTTTTCCAGCCCAGATGTAAAGTCCAGCAATAACTGTATTGTAGATCTGGCCGAGAGATGTCCAAATCTGAAAAAGCTTTATTTAACAGGCAACAGGTAAACTATAGGATGACATCCGCATTTACCTCCTTTTGTTTTACGGGGATTTCTAAAATTGATGTAAAACACCATTCAAACAAACAAGCGTCATTAAAACCACTGTCACAGTGGCAGCCATTGGAATATATTACCATCATAGTTTGCCATTGTTTTAACACTAGGAGGGTGTTCCACGGAACACTTGTGTTGCCGGCCTTTATTTTCTGTTTTAATTTCAACACACGTCAAATACTTAAGTTATGGCCAGTTATGAGCTTGGTTAGGTTGCAGTTTTTTTCAAGTTTTATGAAAGGGGGCATACCTCTGCCAAAATTAAAGCCAGAGTTATTGGACATGAAGATGCGTGTGAAGTTTCATGAACATCATAGATCAAATAGTTTTAAGTTATGCCGAAGGTTAGGAGCGTTGCAGGTTAAAGTGTGATGGACGGACAACGAATGATGGCAGGCAAAGTTATCCATAAGTGTATGTCATGCTACGCAGGTGACACAACAATCATTAACACACAGAAATCTTGAGGTCTGTTTTACAAATGTTTGATTTAAACATATTTTATTGCCAATAATTTACATACAGAGCAAATATAAACATATATACGATAGAAATATTATAGACAAATGGGTTGGGTAACAAGTTCTACCAACATTAGATTAAACCCTTCTCATGCACATTCTTCTTTTCTTAAAACTCTATAATTCTTAAAGCAACCTCAAATATTGGTTTAACTTATTTATATTTGTAAAACATTATATTTTTAAACGTTAGATTTGTTTGTTTGTTTGATTGGTGTTTTACGTCATTTTCAACACATGTCAGTTTATATATGATTGTCGATTTTTTTGTGGCGAACCAGTACTGTACACTTCCCGCCATCTGTAAGAATCGACACATTAGACATGTTAGATTGATTGAATTGGATTTTATAGTCGCATCAACAGCTAAGGTCATATGGCGACTTTCCAGCTTCCATTGGTGGAGGAAGACCCCAGGTGCCCCTCCGGGCAATTTTCGTGCACGGGCGGGCACCTGGGTAGAACCACCGACGTTCCGCAAGCCAGCTGGATAGCTTCCTCACATAAAGATTCCTAGGCCCCTGAGGGATCGAACCTACAGCGGTGAGGGGCAAGTGATTGCAAGTCAGAGACTCTAACCACTCGGCCACGGACGCCCCTAGACATGTTAGAAGAGAAAGGACAAAAACAACAGTAAAACACTAATGATGTTCTCCTTTGGCTTCATTTGCCGGATTGCGAAGCAAATCCAGGATTTCTGTCTGTCAATCCGTCTGTCTGTCCGTCCATCTAAAAACGAGTTTTCGAAAAGCTTTGAAACTTGGCACACATTTTCCCTATCATTTATACACAACGTTATAGGACAAGAACCATAACTCTTCATTTATTTTGCCTGAATTATCCCCCATTTTTACTTAGATTTTTCAGTTAAAATGTTGAATTCGCCATCTGGCGTTCGCACCACTGTTGGTGCTTCACTTGTTTATAAAATTGTGCTGAATAAGATTAGAAATCTTATCTTCAGAACGGTCTGTGATGCTGATCTGCTCGCTATCGCCAAACACAGTAAAGACCTAGAACAGTTAGATATACTTGGTACACGACAGGTGTCAAGAGAAGCTGCACAAGAGTAAGTTACGTCCATCTGTCTGACTGTCAGTCTGTCTGTCTTTCTGTCAGAGGACAAGTGTTTTCATACATATTTGAGAAACTGTTGTATATTTTGAAAAGTGCATAAATCATTTTTAACATGACAGATTTTATTTTTATTTTTATTATGTCTAGATGAAAATAAAGAAGATATTTGTGAAAAACTAACATATCTTCTTTTTGTTATACATGTTATATACTCAATATGTAGAAATATGAGTTTTAATGCTTATTGCAGTGAAAATGTAAGCAAAGAAAATTAGATGTTAGTACATTAAGTAAAATATAATGCTGTTGTTTAGATTAATGAAGGACAGAATCAATGACAATATATTTAGAATTAAATTATTAACTCTAATTAAACCTGGTGTCTTTTTTTTTCTTCAGAGTTTTATCAAAGTGCGAGAAATTGGTGTTCTTTGATGTGTCATTCTGCTCGGGGATTGACAAGTACACGACGGAAATATGGAAGAAGCAATTCCCAGCTTTGCTCGCATGATAATTTGCTTTGCGTAAAATGCTTACATCGCTCAGAATGAACCGTTGACTCGATAAAAGACTATTCACTCAAAAACCGGGTAAGATGTGAATAGTGCATACTACTGACTTACACGTGACTGCATTTAAGCCAATACAAATTACCTATTTAAAATGATATATAATAGTACACAAGTATCTACTTCTCTTGAGGTCAGTGGTTAAAACTATTCTTCCGAGGGAATAACTGTTGATCCGAAACCGGGATGAAGTTGAGGTCAAAAGATCTCTGTTTTGGGTAAATAATCATTCCCCAGGGAGAATAGTTTCAATCTACTGACCGAAAGAGAAGTAGATAATTATTTTATTAAGCTGAAAAAGCAAAGATATCTGTCCAAATATCACTTTTTAGTTGTGAAGTTAATCTCGATCATTTGACGCATTTTGCGTGGTATAATTTGCTTTGGCAATACCCATATTTGGAATCACTTCTTGAATGTATATGGACAACATCCATACGACTGACAAATTATGGTGGAAGAAAACTGTTGTTTTAAATAACCCAAATCGCAGTGGCAGGGTTCAAATTTAACACTAATGCAATTAGAAAATACTAGCACTTGCTAAATTTTTCAAGTAATAAAACAAACCCACTAGGTCTCGGTTTGCATTATTCACTTACATATTTATCTAACATAGTTAAATAGATGGATAGAAGTAAGCATGATTACTCATTGATACATTCCTACATCTGGCTGGGAAAATGTCATGTAAAGGGTGATTTAACTTTTGCCGATACAGGAAAAGGAAGTATCCCTTTTGCGCATGCTCACTCGAATATTTCCTATTATTCGTACTACTGCGATCGTCCACGAAAATAAAACTGGCTATTTCTTAAGAGGTGGCAATAGCCAAACTTATTTTATGATGCACTCTCAGAATAAATATTATTATATAGGGATAAATATGAGCAACACCAGTTCTGTTAGTATAAGTAATATAATTTTCAATGCATGTCACTTGTATGTGGCATTTAAATGCAGATTATATACATGTGGAAAATATGGCCACAGCAGCTTTATATTGTCGAACCCAAGGTCAGAGTGTCTCGTCCTTTACTCTCTGCCATAGCTTGGTATTGCAATCATAACTCACATTGCTTTATGATTGGTACGTCTGGTACAATTGCTCTTGCTCATTATAAATGCTGACTTTCATGTAATTATTGCTCTTGCTGCTTATAAATGCTAATACATGTAATTCTTGCTCTTTACAAATGTTAATACGTGTAATACATGTATACAACTTTAAGTGTTTATCTTTTATGTTTTAAGTTCCAAAAAATTAGAGGGTACACGTAGGTCTTTTTTGACCGAACAAAGGAAAACCTTTTGACGACTACTCCTGAAACTACTTGACGGATTTTCATGAAACGTCACAGGAATGTTGCTCTTGATGTCTAGTTGATCCTAGTAAAAATTCAGGTCTGTCGGAAATGCAAGATGGCCACCATGGCTAAAAATGGATTTTAAAAGTGTGATTTTGTGGCGACTACTTTGCAAAATCCTTAACTGATATTGATTTGGAACAAATTTTTTTTTTTTTTTTTACTACAATTTGAAATATACATTTTTTAACTGGTAACTGTGTGTATAGAATCATCGGTGTTAAAGAATCATTTTCTGTCGAAATAATTTTTCTCAGCTCATGTATGTTAGATCATTTTAAAATTTGAAGATATTTCATTTTAGCATACATTTATGCAGCGATGAAATGTTTTGGTACATTATTCCATGCAAAATGTGTAACTAAGTACAACACCTCCCAGAAAAAATTATTCTTTACTACCTGAATGAAGTATGGTTTCAAAACGAAAAATTCATACTGTCACATTAAACCAAGATATAAATATCTGCTGTTATAACAAATGTTGGGGGCAAAAGTCAAAATGTAATCATCAAATAAGTTAACTTGTTAAAGTTTGGCACTTCTAGGGATACAATGAACTTGTGTTAATAATGGTGAAAAAAATAAATATTAAAAATTCAGTTATTGGACAATAATTTCAGAAAATTTTGCTACCATACAATTTAAAGGGTAATTAAATGGTAATTTAAACCAAAACTAAATAGATGTTTTCCTTTAATTTTAAATTTAGACATTTAACCCAAAGCGGTATGTGAATTCATTCTGGGCAAGCACCTTTCATTGGTGCCTATATTGTAGTGTGGAAGCCTTGCAAGAGATATAGTGTAAACGCATGGTGTGAAAATTAGGGCATGTTCTTTTAATTTGAATCAATAATGATTTAATTAAAATTTAAAAATAATTCTTGCCTCCATCATCCTTGACTATAATTTAAATTATACAATTATACAATACATACTCACTTACTTGGAATGTGTATCTGTCCAATACAGTCTCCATACACACCATAAAGCCCTATTAAATGCTCCCGGAGGCATTACATTTTGCAAAAATTGGGCTTTTATTTGAGGTTAAAATAAATCTCCTCTTTTTTTCTTTAGATAATAAATTGATATATACCAAGTTAATTACTGTGTAAAAAGGTGAAATACATTGTATTTATGTGTTTTCTGTGTTTGGCTATTCTTCCGTGTACTATCTCTCCAGAGTTTGGTAAGTCGTATAGGGGTATGGGGGTGGGGGCCTTTAATATGGCTTTTACAGTACTCTAGTTATTTTTAATCACAATATTTGGTACATATAATGAAAATATCCAGATACCATATTATACCCTTGCTTTCATCAAGTCCGTAACATTCCATCGCGTCGCTTAACACATTTTTGTCTCGTCGCGTCCCGTAATACATTTTTATTACTAGCATTTCTCAAATAGTTTTGCATGGGTTGTTTCAAATTTCATATATACATAACATGTATATGACCTTGTGTCCTCTACATCACCCATTGTTGATTGCCTGATTTATTTGCTTGACTTAGAATTTAAGCCGGGGTATTCATCACCTTCAGTTAAATCTGTCAACGATATTACAGACACTTTGGTAGAACCATTTTCTAAAAACTCTTCTTCTGAAAATTGTCAAAAATTTTTTCTAAAAAATAAGTATTTTCAACTTCGAAAAATTTGGAGAAATACAATAAATTGTTCACTCTCAAAGAACTTTGAGAATACCTTAATAGGTTCATGATACATCAGCTGGTCTTGATGATATCCATTATCAGTTATTCAAACATTTACCTGAAACCTGTCTCGGAGTCTACACTTCTTGATATTATTGATAAGGTTTGGGTGACAGGAAACTTCCCCGATTCTTGGCGGGAAGTGTTACGTAACCTTCGTTAGGCCTGAAAGGACGACAAAACACAAATGTAAATTTGGCGGTTTTACTATCGCCCACAGTGACGGAAGTTCGTTGGTACAAATTTCCTGTTATGCATAATTGAACAAAACCTTAACAATACATGAATTTGCAATGTCTTCATAAAATGACAGCATGGCTCGTTAGACTAGATAACAGAGTATCAATACACATATTGATTACTTGACAAAGGACAAGGTATGATAAGGGGGTATTTTGGCCCCCAATATATTCAAAATGCAGAAAAATAATATTTACATATAATCTATTGTGCATATTGAAGTAAATTGATCATATTCAATCTTCAGAATATATTTTTATTTATTTTATTTATCTAGAAGATTTAATAGGGTCTCAAAAAACGGTATTTTTTGTAATTTTGTTATATTTTGTAGATTTTGGACCTTTCTGGGCAAGATTTTGATCCTAAAAATATAGAGCGCACCTCCGAGCACACACAGTTTTTTGGCTGATGATGCATCCCTATCAAGTACCTGTTTCAACAAAAAATCAGCTGTGCTCGAGGGTGCGCTCTTTATTTCCAAGACCAAAAACTGATCGAAAACTGCTGAAAATGAACAAAAATGTCATTTTTTGAAGGAAAAGGCCTTGTTTGTGAGGCTTTTAAACTCATTTAGAGCCTTCAAACCTTACTTGTAATGAGTTTTAATATTGATTCAGTTCATTTGTAGTTAAATTAGATCTTCAAAACTTGTGTATTAAAACTTTCAATATTGGGGGCCAATTTTGTCCCTTATCATACCTAGTCCTTTGTAACATAAACAGATACAAAAATGAATAAATCGAACTTATAACAGAATTGGCTTTCCATAGTGCCAGTATGTAGTATTGACTGTGTAAACATGAACGGCAATAGTTATTATTAGAAACGTTGGATTCCATATTAACAGTAAAATAAAAGCAAAACAAAGTTATGAAATTAGGGCCTAAATAGTCTTCCATACTTGATTTGGAAAACCAACAAAAGGTCACATGAATGGCTTTAAATTAAAGCATTTTAATTTAAACGCAATTTAGACTAGAAAATCTTTGACTAGCAACTAATACTAACATATTTGTAGCATTTGTATTATTCCATTAAATCAACAATAACTTCACAATTGAATGTTGACTCTTATGTGCTTCCGTAGTTTTTAGCAAACAAAGGATTGGGTTCCGCCTCAAGTAAATATCAATCAACTTACAAAAAGAATCATAAAATGGAAAATAATTACTAATACACAATGTATACCATGCCAAATATACCTAACTTCGAATTAAAGTAAATGATTTAATATTTACACAGAACGTAGTGTATACGTTTGACGCAAAAACTGGTGACACTACGAACGAAAATTCCCTATCTTCTTTGGTAATGTGTTCTTACGAAATTTATTGATATACGGGAAAAGATATTCATATTGACAGTTCATTTCAACCGACAGTCGCGCATTTAACTCACCTGAAAGGACGACAAAACACAAATGTAAATTTGGCGGTTTTACTATCGCCCACAGTGGCGGAAGTTCATTGGTACAAATTAACATACCTCCGCTGTTAGAGAGTTTCGCGCCATAGGTTACAAACCACTAACATTTTGGTCCCCACTAGAGAACCCGTTACAGAAGCAATCGTTATTCCAGTTCCCAAACCTGGAAAGGATCATACGGACCCAATAAATTATCACCCTATTGCTTTAACGAGATGTATATGTAAAACCATGGAACGAATGAATAATGAGAGAATCGTTTGGTACCCGGAATCCAAGAAACTGATAACAAAGTATCAAAATGAATTCCAGCGCCAACGAAGCACAACAGACGTACCATCTCATTCGATTTGAATCATTTATTAGCAAAGCTTTCATAAAGAAAGAACATCTGGTCGCTGTATTTTTTGACTTGGAGGAAGCTTATGATACTGCATGGAAGTACGTTATTATGAATGATCCTTGTGACCGTGGTCTTATAGAGGCCGATTACCAATTTTTATAGAGAATTTCTTAGATAGACAGTTTGGTTTCCAAATGGGTTCAACCCTCTCTGACATTCATGAATAGGAGATGGGTGTGCCACAGGGCAGCATACTCTCTGTCACCAATTTTAATATAAAAATTAACAGTATAGTTAAAAGCATCTATCCAGGTGTGGATTGTTATCTACATGTTGACGACTTTGTTATATGTTGTCGTGCAAAAAACATGAACACTATTGAGAGACAATTACAACAAAGTCTCAATAAACTTCAGACCTGGTCTGATGAAAATGAAGACCCTCATCTAACACTGGATGGGTCACCAATACCAGTAGTGGATGAGACTAAATTCCATGGTCTTATTTTCGACCATAAATTAAAGCTCTTGATTTACTTAAAGTTGTTGCAAACACTAATTGGGGAGCAGATCAAAAAGTACTTTTACATTTTTATAGATCTCTTATCAGATCCATGGTGGACTATGGCACAGTTATGAGTATATGGATCGACTCGCAAATCATACTTGCAGATGCTCGATACTATACATAACCAAGGATTACGACTCGCCTTAGGTGCCTTTCGTACGTCACCAGCCGAAAGTCTATATGTTGAAGCTAATGAACCATCACTGTCTCATAGACGGGACAAATTAGCCCTTCAATGTCATTAAATTAAAATCTAACCCTTCAAACCCAACATTCGATACTGTTTTTAACCCTGACTATGAATCTCTTTTTAAACGAAAACCGAAGGCCATTCGACCATTTGGTCTTCGTAGTAAACCAAAATTAAGAGACATTGAAATCGACCTAAATTTGATCGCCAAGTACAAAATTCCACAAATTCCACAATTAGTTTTGACCTTTGTAATAGTAACAAATCCAGTACAGATCCTACTATCTTTCAAAGCAAATTTAATGAAATTAAATTGAAATACAGTAACTTTCAACATATATACACAGATGGTTCTAAAGAAGGTGATAAGGTAGCTGCAGCAGCTGTTGTTCACAAACAACATAAAGAGCTGCCTGCCTGGCAAGGCCTCTATCTTTTCAGCTGAACTTAAGGCAATTGAACTTGCCTTAAATTATATTCAGATGATGACCATTTCGTAATCTTTTCTGATTCCCTTTCATCTCTTCAAGCACTGGATAATATGAAACATGATAACCCAGTTGTGCTTCAACTTTTAGAAAAGTACTATTTTCTTTTTTTCCTGGCTTCCAAGCCATGTAGGAATATGTGGTAATGATAGAGCTGATAGTGCTGCTAAGGCAGCATTAGATAATGCCAAATTACCTTATACTGATTTTAAAAGTTGTATTAACACATTTATTCGTAATTCTTGGCAATCCGCTTGGGATTTGTCAGTGAACAATAAACTCCATTCAATTAAACCGTTACTCAGGGAATGGCGTTTTTCTAGTAGACCCATTCGTCGAAAATAAGTTGTTTTAGCCCGGTGCAGGATAGGGCATACACGTTATACTCATTCATACTTATTACAAGGTGAGCAATTACCCTGTTTTGCTGCGTTAATGGTCAAACATATCTTGTTGGAATGTGTAGACTTTGAACCTATGCGGCAAATATACTACAATGTTAATTCTATGAAAGAGTTATTTGATACTATAGATTTTAGACTTGTTTTAGATTTCTTGAAAGAAATCAGGCTTTATAAATCATTATAATATGTTCTTATATATATTTACTTGTTAATACACCGTTGACGGGCATTTGTTGATTTACATATATACATAATTTATCAGCCCTTATTTGTAAATAGTTTTATCTTTATATATTTACATTAATTTTTAATTACTACTGGTACTTCATTTCTTCATCTTTCATTGGTTTTGCGCACAATATGACCTATTTATGTGTCGACGTGCCATAAAACACCATTCATTCATCACCTTCAGTGATAGTTCTAGTTTACCGTAATACTTGTTTGTTTATATCTCGGAGTATTAATACTCCCAATTTATCAAATGTCAATTGCAAAACAATAATTCAGATAGCTATATATTATGTATTGAAGATATTTTAGCTATATATTATGTATGGAAGATATTTTAAGGTATGTGGTATATGGAAGTTTACGACCATCAAAATTCTGAAGATAAAATATCAAATTAGTCTATGCATGCAGTATTAAGAAAACGGCTTCGTTGAGTTGCCCTGGCAACCTTGTATTTGTAGCGATATACAAGTTTATGTGATTCGGGGATATTTTATTGAAATTGATTTTAAGGCTTGTCAGAATCTTGTTAGAGGATGAGAAAACATGTATCATTCATTACAAACATGTAGATGGTTTCTTAAGTAAATCATGGATATATTTACACAATGTATGTTGGTCTATGAGTACTGTTATATGATAAGAGTTCAATAAATGTAGTCTTTAAAGAATGTATGCTGTATTATGTTGATCTTTAAAGAAACTAACCCGCCAAATAACCTCAAAATTACACTACAAAAGCATTTATCAAAACTCTATCCAGGTATTCAGGTCATAATAATAATATTGTAAATTGGCCAATTAAAAATATAGATTTATTCATGGGTTCTTAAAATACTCGTGATGGAATACGCGTAGAATTAATTATGAGTTGGTAACTTTTAATTCGATGCTTTGGTTTTGGGGTTTTGTCTGGCTGGTTGTATATATTTATATATATATATATATATATATACACCTAATCGTCAGTAGGTTTGGAAATGGTTTACATCTGTTAAAAAATGTGCCTGTTGATGGCGGGATAGGGACTTTAAGATCTTCCGAATTGTAAATAACATGTTTAATGTTTTTATATCATGTATATTGGGTAAAAAGTTAATTGTTAATTTTTTCGTTTAATTTATAACGTGTTTCGATTTACTTTTAAACAATATGACAGGTTACTCCTTATTAGCCATCATGTCAAAAACTTAGTATTTTCACCAATTTGCAATGAAAAATAGTAGAAATGTGATTTTATTATTTGACATGAATTTCAGCTATACTCGGCTGCCAAATTTTTAAGCCTAAAAATCTAGAGATTTTAAATTTGTAGCTCAAAATGAAAATGTTTCAATGGCAATTTAGGCGTGCAGCTAAATTTTTGCAGTGTTTTTTCACCATTTTTAGCTCTTCTGATCAGAGATCAGCAGAGCTTATGCCGTGGTGCGGCGTCCGGCGTCCGTCTGTCCGTCCGTAAACTTTTTTTTTGTAGCGACTACTCCTCTGAAACTACTGAATGGATTTTCATGAAACTTTACAGAAATGTTGCTTATGAAGTCTAGTTGATCCTAGCAAAAATTCATGTTGATGAGAAATCCAAGATGGCTGCCAAATCTAAAAATAGATTTTTAAAAAACAAGTTTGTAGCGACTACTTCTTGAAAACTGTAAGTGATATTGATATGGGACTTTTTCTAAAATGATCAGCATGACATGATGTTGGTCCTTGTCGAAAATCGTTTTGATTCAACGTTAAACATGGCTGCCAGCGGCCATCTTTGTTAACATAGAGTTATATTGTAAAAACTTGTAGCGACTACTCCTCTGAAACTACTTGGCGGATTGTCATGAAACTTTACAGGAATGTTGCTCTTGATGTCTAATTGATCCTAGAAAAATTTCAGGACGGCCGGAAATTCAAGATGGCCGTCACAGCTAAAAATAGATTGTTAAACAATAAGTTTGTAGCGACTACTTCTTGAAAACTATAAGTGATATTGATATGGGACTTTTTCTAAAATGATCAGCATGACATGATGTTGATCCTTGTGGAAAATTATTTTGATTCGATGTTAAACATGGCTGCCAGTGGCCATCTTTGGTTACATAGAGTTATATAGTAAAAACTTGTAGCGACTACTCCTCTGAAACTCAGGGGTAAAAGTTTTCAGTATTAATACTGAATTCAGTATTTTTGAAAATATTTCTCTTATATAATGTACTCCAAAAGTAACACTTTTAGTGAGAACCACACTATTTTCAGTATTTTGGAGTTTTCAAACTTTTACCCCTGGAAACTACTTGACGGATGTTCATGAAACTTCACAGGAATGTTGCTCTTGATGTTTAGTTGATCCTAGAAAAATTTCAGGTCGGCCGGAAATTCAAGATGGCCACCACAGCTAAAGATAGATTTAAAATAAATAAGTTTGTAGCGACTACTTCTTCAAATCAATAAGAGATATTGATATGGGACTTTTTCTAAAATTATCAGTATGACATGATGTTGGTCCTTGTCCAAAATCGTTTTGATTTGACGTTAAACATGGCTGCCAGCGGCCATCTTTGTTTACATAGAGTTATATAATGAAAACTTGTAGCGACTACTCCTCTGAAACTACTTGACGGATTTTCATGAAACTTCACAGGAATGTTGCTCTTGATGTCTAATTGATCCTAGCAAAATTTCAGGTCGGCCGGAAATTCAAGAAGGCCGCCACAGTTAAAAGTATATTTTCAAAAAACAAGTCTGTAGCGACTACTTCCTGAAATCAAAATCAATCAGTAGAGCTTCAAGGTCATTGACCTCTTGTTCTATTCATTGTCAGGAAATATAGCCATAGAAACTTAATTATTGTGAGTTTGAAAAACTGGAAAAGGGTGAAAGAATTATCAGAATGGGAAGAGAAACATAGAAAGTATGACCATTTGAAGGTTATTAAAATAGATATGGAAGCTGCCATTTTGAGAATGTTTAAGCTGTTGCCACACCCAAGAGTGCGGCCTAGGGATTAAGCGACTAAGTCATGGAAATTCCATGTATTTCCTTTTAATGTCAGTTTTAGACATTTTTAAATTTGTTCATACAATGTTGTCCAAAATGGTGCATTTCATAGAGGGATTATTTGAGGCATTATTTGAGGCATTATTGAACATTATTAATGGCTTTGGTGTGCTCTTCCGTTTTCAGGGCATTTTATAAAAAAAAAAAATTTAAATGCATTATGTTGAAAGGAATGTATTAACTTGTTTGTTTTTAGCTCTACTGGCCAAGGGCCAGCAGAGCCTATGGGATGGTGTGTTGTCCGTCGTCTGTTGTCTGTCGTCTGTCGTCCGTTAACTTTTACCTCGTTAAGACGATAGGGCCTTCATTTTTCATCCGATCTTTACCAAACTTAAACAGATTGTTAATATCAATAAAAGCTTGGATAAGTTTGAAAACCAGCCAGATCGGACTAGTAACAGCGGAGTTAAGGCCCTTGATTTAGTTACAAATGCTATATTTTGCCTCGTTAAGACGATAGGGTCTTCATTTTTCATCCAATCTTTACCAAACATTACCAGATTGTTAATATCAATGAAAGCTTGGACAAGTTCGAAAACCAGCCAGATTGGACCAGCAACAGCAGAGTTATGGCCCTTGATTTAGTTAAAAATGCTATATTTTGCCTCGTTAATACAATAGGGTCTTCATTTTTCATCCGATCTTTACCAAATTTTACCAGATTGTTACTATCAATGAAAGCTCTGACAAGTTTGAAAACCAGCCAGATTGGACCATTTTCACTGGAGTTATGGCCCTTGCTTTTCTGAAATATGCTATATTTTGGCCTCATTAAGAAGAAAGGGCCTTCATTTGGCCAGATTTCATTGAAATTTTTCAGGGATGATCAAGCCTAGTTGTACATAAAATGATCGTCACCGTGTTCCGGTTGAATGATTTTGGCGGAGTTACGTCCCTTTAAAGGTTTTAATACACAAACTTTGTCCTGACTAGTTCTCCTGAACCCTGGCCGGATTTAAACGAAACTTTTTAGGGATGATCAGTTCCAGGTATAGTTGTGCAAATCTTTGCCGTGTTCCGGTTGAATGATTTTGGGCAGAGTTATGGTCCTTTGAAGGTTTTAATAGGATTGTCTATTAAATACACAAACTTTGTCTGGACTATTCTCCTGAACATCTCCCCACAGTTGTGCATATCATCGTCACATTCCGGTTAACAGATTTTTGGTAGAGTTATGGCCCTTTAAAGGTTTTTGATAGACAAACATTTTCCGGGCTAGTTTCCTGAACCCCTGGCAGGATTTTAACGAAACTTGATCAGTATCAAGCCTAGTTGTGCATATCATCGCCATATTCGGGTTGAATGATTTTTGGCAGAGTTTTGGCCCTTTAAAGGTTTTAATAGAGAAACGTTATCCAGATTAGTCTGTTCTAAACTCCTTGCTGGATTTCAACGAATCTTGATGGGGATGGTCAGTATCAAGCCTAGTTGCACCTATCATTGCCATGTTCCGGTTGAATGAATTTTGGCAGAGTTATGACCCCTTAAAGGTTTTAATACACTAACTTTGTACAGACTATTTCTCATGTACCTCTGGCTGGATTTCAACGAAACTTGTCAGGGACAATCAGTACCAAGCCTAGTTGCGTATATCATCACCATGTTCTGGTTGAACGATACTTGAACGAGTTATGGCCCCTTGTGCATAAACTTTATCTTTAGTCAGTAGAGCGTTCACAGGCCCTCTTGGGCCTCTTGTTTAATGTTGAGATAACATTTTGACATAATAAAAACGTACTTGGAAGTGGTTCTGGCTTTAACTTTTCTGTTGTCCCAATGGTACATGTATGTATATATATATATATATAGATAGGTTTTAATCTAAGACGGTGTGTGCGTGTTATAGTCCCAATGCCATAAGGACACAACATGGATCTTTTAAAAAAAAAAATTGAAACAAGTGTTAAAGTGGAAACAGTTCCCATGTTGTATTCTGCTTCTCAAAATTGAATATCCAGATAACAACAGGGACGCATACTCCTGATTTGTTTAAAACTTCAGGCATCCCGTTATTTTTTAGCAGTTTTGCTGTGTTTGTCGTCCGTCTCTGCGTCCGTCCGTCTGTCAATCCATAAACCTTTTTTGTAGCGACTACTCCTCTGAAAGTATGGATGGATTTTCATGGAACTGTACAGGAATGTTGCCCATGATGTCTGGTTGATCCTAGCAAAAATTCACGTTGATGTGAAATCCAAGATGGCCGCCAAAGCTTACAATAGACTTTTAAAAAGCAAGTTTCTTCTTGAAAACTATGTGATATTGATATGGGACTTTTTCTAAAATGATCAGCATGACATGATGTTGGTCCTTATCAAAAATCATTTTGATTGGTCATTAAACATGGCTGGCAGCAACCATTTTTGTTTACATAGAGTTATGTAGTAAAACTTGTAGCGACTACTCATCTGAAACTACTTGAAGGATTTTCATGAAACTCAATAGAAATGTTGCTCTTCATGTGTAGTTGGTCCTAGCAAAATTTCAGGTCAGTCAGAAATTCAAGATGGCCGCCACGTCTAAAGATAGATTAAAAAAAAACAAGTTTGTAGCGACTACTCCTTGAAAAAAAGTGATATTGATATGGGACTGTTTCTAAAATGATAAGAAATGTCATGACGTTGATTGTTGTCGCAAAATATTTTGATTCGACATTAAATATGGCTGCCAGTGGCCATCTTTGTTTATATAGAGTTATACTTGTAGCGACTACTCTGATACTACTTGACAGATTTTCATGGAACTTCACAGGATTGTTGCTCTTGATGTCTAGTTGATACTAGCAAAATTTCAGGCTGGCCAGAAATTCCAGATGGTCACCATGGCTAAAATAGATTTAAATCAACATTAAGTAAGTCATCTGACAATAGTGTGAACTTTTTATTTTATAATTAAACAAGAAATGTCACTGTAAGTGACAAATGCCCGGAAGTAACCTTTGATCTCTAAATACCTTGACCTTGGAGCCACGGTGCCGATTTTGTGCACGACACGTCATCTGGTTGTGTTGAGCACTTGTGCCAAGTTATTTGAAAATCCGTCCAGGCATGCAAAAGTTATTGACCGGACATGATTTGACCTTGTAAGTGTGACCTTGACCTTGGGGTCACAGACCGGGATTATGTGCGCGACACATCGTCTTGTTGTGAGCACTTGTGCCAAGTTATTTGAAAATCCGTCTAGGAATGCCAGAGTTATTGACCGGACACGATTTGACTTTTGACCTCCAAGTGTGACCTTGAAGCTACAGACCTGGATTTTGTGCACGACACGTCTTGTGGTGAACACTTGTGCCAAGTTATTTTAAAATCCGTCCTGGAATGCCAGAGTTATTTACCAGACTATATTTGACCTTCGATCTCCAAGTGTGACCTTGACATTAGAGCCACGGACCTGGATTTTGTGCGCGACATGTCTTGTTGTGTTGAGCACTTGTGCCAAGTTATTTGAAAATCCGTCCAGAAATGCAGTTATTGACCGGACACAATTTGACCTCTAATTGTGACCTTGGAGCCACGGACCTGGATTTTGTGCGCGACACGTTGTCTTGTTGTGGTGAGTACTTGTGCCAAGTTTTTTGAAAATCTGTCCAGGAATGCAATTACTGGACTCTATTTGACACCTCTAAGTTTGGCCTTGGAGCCACGGACCTGGATTTTGTGCACGACACGTCGTCTTGTGGTGAGTTACAAAGTCAGTGTTACATACATATATAACATACATATTTTAAGAATCCAAACTCTGTATTGTCTAGACATAATAAAAATGGTTTTAACCAGCAGACCAAACCCCAAAACTGGAAATTTGAATTATAGTGGGGAAGATTGGTGACATACATTGGTAAAACTATGCATTTTGTGACAAAAGCACCAAACTTGACACATAGCTAGACAATACTCTACTAAACATTTTTGGCTATGGATCCACCTCAGATTTTGAAAAATGGCCGCCATTTTCAAAATGGCCTCCAAATATTCCATAAAGAAATAATGAAGCCCGTAATTGGTTTCATCAAAACTTGTTATTGTAAATACACGAAATTCAGGACATTTATAGAAAATAAAATATGCAGTATAATTTGGGTCATTTTTTTTCTTCAAAATGGCTGCCTTTTTCAAAATGGCCACCAAAAACGCTTTTTTCATTTTTATTTTTTTTTATAGAAAGCAATCAAAATGTTGAGGTGTTGTCTTGATATATTTATGTGTATCTCTATACTTCAATAAATAGTTGTTAGATACACCCCTATACTAGTTTGTCTTATTTGTCTTTAGCCTTAAGCATTTCTGAAGTGTGTTTAAGTTTCAGTCTCATCTTTATTAGCAGCTTTTAGTATATAATAACTCGTGTAAGTATACATCCAGTGACTTGGTAAAACACTATTAAGTAGACTTTAAAACTTCTTGCATATACTTAAATACAATGCAGAATTTTTTAATTGTTTGTGGTTATTCTTTTACAAGTTTTAATATATTATTGGTGCAATATATTCACCAATGAGCAATATGTAAAACTAATTTGCTATGAACTATTTACATAATTATTAAAACTGGTTTTAAAACATGCATATAAAGTAGCGAAACTAACGGGACGCCGCATGTTATAAAAAAATCAAGCTAGACGAGGCTTCTAAACGCTTGGAGCAAAAATATCGGAAAGGATACTTAAACAATTTTTTTTTCATCTCCGATTTATTGAAATTAGATTTAATTACGACCTTAAATTACATTTGTTAATTTAAGAAACAATATTAACAAAACACTATCAGAAAACAAAATCAAAAAGAAGTTTTTTATATACACAAACTCAAATGTAATAAGTGGTCGTAGCATTTGAACATTTTCAATATGAGCATGATGAGAGCTAACATTAAATTTAATCTAATCTTACTATCTGTGATCTGAATGGTACAATTTTTCTTAATCACAGTCACAGTACCTAACGTCCCATTTTTAAAAGACTGTATACATCATTCATTCATTCTTTGACACTTCGTTTGCAACACACTTGTCTCTTTGACACCTACATTTAATAAGTCCCTTGCAAACGCTGATGCCTGTGGTAGTGTTATCGAGAATGGCTTAACATATCCTCTTCCAACCGCAGTCATCGGATGTAGGCATTTCATAGGTGGACCTAAAGGCCATGTCTCCAACAATGTCCAATTACAATCTGTTAAACAACTCGGCAGGTGTGCTTCAAACTAGCTACATCAATTGGTGAGATGGACTTGTATCTTGGAACCATTGAATGTCAACAATTCTTTGCGACATCAACATGCACTTCCTCTTGTCGAACATGCACTTCCTCTTGTCATACATTTTCCAACAAGCACAACTTTTGGAATTGGAAAGCTTGTGCATCCTCAACATAGTATTTTTAGATTTTCCATGCACAGGTTTTACCCTTTTCAGCAAATGAAGATATTTCATTACATCTAGTAAGTGTGAAAAGCAACAACTCGTTTTGTTTATATGAACTAATGAATAGGCAATACAGTGCAACGAAGAACCTAAAGTGATTCCTAGCTCCTAAAACTAACCCATAGCTCATCTAACTGTATTTACTGTACCATTGCTATAACATCTACTACAACGTCTGTGTCTACTGAATATAGCAATTGTTTGGCACATGCCACATGCAACACACGCATTGTATCGTATCATCTTAGTGAAATGATCGAGATCAGTCTCAGAGTTTCGTTGTCAGATACAAGGCACATCTTCATCTCGGTTTTATTGAACGTGTTTTTAGCTCTACTGATCAGAGATCAGCAGAGCTTATGCCGTGGTGCGGCGTCCGTCGTCCGTCCGTCTGTCTGTCTGTCTGTCTGTCTGTCCGTCTGTCTGTCCGTAAACTTTTTTTTGTAGCGACTACTCCTCTGAAACTACTGAATGGATTTTCATGAAACTTTACAGAAATGTTGCCCATGAAGTCTAGTTGATCCTAGCAAAAATTCATGTAGATGTGAAATCCAAGATGGCCGCCAAATCTAAAAATAGGTTTTTAGCTCTACTGATCAGAGATCAGCAGAGCTTATGCCGTGGTGCGGCGTCCGTCATCCGTCCGTCTGTCTGTCCGTCTGTCCGTCCGTCTGTCTGTCCGTAAACTTTTTTTTGTAGCGACTACTCCTCTGAAACTACTGAATGGATTTTCATGAAACTTTACAGAAATGTTGCCCATGAAGTCTAGTTGATCCTAGCAAAAATTCATGTAGATGTGAAATCCAAGATGGCCGCCAAATCTAAAAATAGGTTTTTAAAAAACAAGTTTGTAGCGACTACTTCTTGAAAACTCTAAGGGATATTGCTATGGGACTTTTTCTAAAATGATCAGCATGACATGATGTTGGTCCTTGTTGAAAATCGTTTTGATTCGACGTTAAACATGGCTGCCAGCGGCCATCTTTGTTTACAAAGAGTTATATAATGAAAACTTGTAGCGACTACTCCTCTGAAACTACTTGACGGATTTTCATGAAACTTCACAGGAATGTTGCTCTTGATGTCTAATTGATCCTAGCAAAATTTCAGGTTGGCCGGAAATTCAAGATGGCCGCCACAGCTAAAAATAGATTTTTAAAAAATAAGTTTGTAGTGACTACTTCTTAAAAACTATAAGAGATATTGATATGGGACTTTTTCTAAAATGATCAGCATGACATGATGTTGGTCCTTGTCGAAAATCGTTTCGATTCGACGTTAAACATGGCTGCCAGCGGCCATCTTTGTTTACATAGTTATATAATGAAAACTTGTAGCGACTACTCCTCTGAAACTACTTGACGGATTTTCATGAAACTTCACAGGAATGTTGCTCTTAATGTCTAATTGATCCTAGCAAAATTTCAGGTCGGCCGGAAATTAAAGATGGCCGCCACGGCTAAAAATAGATTTTTAAAAAATAAGTTTGTAGCGACTACTTCTTGAAAACTATAAGAGATATTGATATGGGAATTTTTCTAAAATGATCAGCATGACATGATGGTTATCCGAGTCGAACATTATTTTGATTCAATGTTAAACATGGCTGTCAGTGGCCATCTTTGTTTACATAGAGTTATATAATGAAAACTTGTAGCGACTACTCCTCTGACTTGACGGATTTTCATGAAACTTCACAGGAATGTTGCTCTTGATGTCTAATTGATCCTAGCAGGTCGGCCGGAAATTCAAGATGGCCACCACGGCTAAAAATAGATTTTCACAAAACCAGTTTGTAGCGACTACTTCCTGAAATCAATGACATGATGGTTATCCGAGTCGAACATTATTTTGATTCAATGTTAAACATGGCTGTCAGTGGCCATCTTTGTTTACATAGAGTTATATAATGATAACTTGTAGCGACTACTCCTCTGAAAATACTTGACGGATTTTCATGAAACTTCACAGGAATGTTGCTCTTGATGTCTTATTGATCTTAGCAAAATGTCAGATCGGCCGGAAATTCAAGATGGCCGCCATGGCTAAAAATAGATTTTTAAAAAATAATTTTGTAGCGACTACTTCTTGAAAACTATAAGAGATATTGATATGGGACTTTTTCTAAAATGATCAGCATGACATGATGGTTATCCGAGTCAAACATTATTTTGATTCAATGTTAAACATGGCTGTCAGTGGCCATCTTTGTTTAGAGTTCATGAAACTTCACAGGAATGTTGCTCTTGATGTCTAATTGATCCTAGCAAAATTTCAGGTCGGCCGGAAATTCAAGATGGCCACCACGGCTAAAAATAGATTTTCAAAAAAACTGTTTGTAGCGACTACTTCCTGAAATCAAAATCAATCAGTAGAGCTTCAAGGTCATTGACCTCTTGTTAGTTTCTCTTCTATCGCAACCGATTGCTATGCCAGTTAATCAGAGCTCTGATTTTGTTTTGCATGACGGCCGTCACCTACTAAACCTTCTGCAACTGACATTCAACAATGTGTAAAATAACATGTTAATCATACTAATGTTTTGCAAGCATAAACAAGCATTTTAAGGCAGCTCGTATAGCCTGATTAAAATCCTAAAAAGTTTTCCAAAGTTAGAAAAGGCTGGTGAGGCACCCTATTCTGCCGTTAATCGGAACCTAATATGATACATATATATGCGAGAAGAGAAAGCAAGTTATATCATCTGTTGTAGATGACCACTGAGGAAAGAAAACATGTTCTGGTTTATCTGTTTAAAGACAGACTTGGCTATGTCATCTATAAGCTCTGTTACAAACGTGTCATGCTTTGCATTACATAATTTACCTATTTGTTACAATTTCTGTCACACGAGAGTCGTCTATGTAACGTAAGTCAAGTACCAGTAAATCCTCAATAGTGTCCTTGAATATATTTTCTAATTCCTCTACTGTCACTCAAACTGTCTTACGAACATCTTTAACTTGTTCATGATGGAAAAGATTAGGGTCCTTTCATAGGCAGCGCCTGATGAATTATTGCAATAACTGAAATTAACAGATAACTCAGACCATATCATCCAATGTGGAAGCTGCGATGTGTTTACAGCACCTACTGCACCTTCATCTTCTTTCGCAATCTTATATTTCTGTGAGTTAGTTTATTGGATATTGATGAGACAACACTAATGAAGTTTATCTCACACACAGAGATGACTAATTTTAAGATTTAATGTGTAACTGGACTTTGGTTTCTCTTTATGATCGTCATGTGCAATATTCAATGGTCTAAGGCTTGCCTTGCTCACACTTCAAATAACTGTAAGCCCGGTTTATCATAATTATGGTAATCACGTGATGAACATTCCCTGATGCATGTGTTTATTTCAGAAAGGAATCTGCAGTGTCACTGGTCCATCTATTGTCTTTGAACAAGTCTCAGATTGTTTTCAAAGCCTCCATTTTAAATACGAAGGTTTCAACGCAAAATGCCATTATGATTTTCACATTGGGTTTCAGGCCAATTTCATTTCTGCTCGGCAACTATATATTTTTGACGCAGTTAATCCGTTAGCATAAAATGTCTTCGCGTTAGGTTTTGTTTACTTGTTTGTCTTGTAAATAATGTTACCAAGTCAGTGTATTTTAAGGTTTAATAAATATATTTTATAATGAACCGACAGGTTGTGATAAGAAAATTAGTTTAGGACCCTTCAGAAATTCCAAAGGCTGGAGAAAATGTAGAGCCACTCCGAAGTGAAATTTGATTTAAACTTGTAAATCGCTTAACACATTAACCATAGGGTGCCTCTAAATAACTCTTTATTGCAATATTAACAAACAAATACTATGCCAAGAAAACTGAGTGTACAAATTCAACATATTAATTACTTTCTTACAAATAACTATTAAACAAATTATACTTTTTACTATTTTCAACACGTTTTGGCGGCCATTTTGAAAGCGGTAGCCATTTTACAAATAAAATATACCCAGATTGTATTTCATGACCCTTTATCATTTTGCGGAATTTGTTGCGATTGCTATAATATATGTTGTTAAAACCTAATACATATAGGTTCAACTGATTATTTATTACATATTTGGTGGCCATTTTGAAAATGGCGGCCATTTTGAAAAATCTGGCGTGTGACCATAGCCAAATTTTTTCAGTATGGTATTGTCTATAGCTAGCTATGTGCAAAGTTTGGTGCTTTTGTCAAACAATGCACACTTTTTTCACCAATCTGCCCCACTATTAAGAGTTACCAACTCATAATTCATTTCACGCATATTCAATCACAGGGATTTTAAGAATCCACAAATAAACCTATACTTTTAATCTTTAATTATACTTTTACAGCACATAAGGTCATGGTCATATTGACTCGACACCTGGGAAAGGCTTTAAACATAGAAACCTTAGCAAACGGGTGTACAATTTTCCTTTAGGCGGCACTCTAGTTAAATTAACTGGTTTCATTGGTCCAATTTGTATCAATGAACCAATCAGAATGCTTCATTTAGATTTTCATTTGGTTGTTTCTATCATGACATCACTTTCTGGTATTATGACATCACACCCTGGTATTATGACATCACTTCATGCCATTATGATGCAACTCAGTGCGTTCTCAGAACTGAATGAGTCTTTTAATTGCTGTGAGAAACAGATTAAGACTGTTTGTATCACTCATTGAGGTATATAGTATATAATATGTATATATATATATAACTTTTTTGGTTCAGAAATCAACGCACGTCATCTCGATATGGTGAACATTTGTGCCAAGCTATTTCAAAATCCTTCAAGCGGTTCAAGATATGGAGAGTACACGAAATATACTGCATATTACCTTCGAATTAAGTGAGAATAGGTAAATATTACCTTATTAAGTGTGACCTTGACCTTGAGTTTACTTCAAGACATCCGAGTTTAAGCTACAGAAGTTTGACTTTATTACAAACCTGATGTTCTGGAACCAGAAACTTGATGAGTCGTTGGACGAGTCTGTACAAACTGACAACGGGTCCCAGTTGTAATGTATCAATTTTAGATAATACGTCTAACAAAACAATCGCTGGTAACAAAGCTCGGCTGTACTAAACCTGACAGATATAAAACAATACAAGTGCTATAATAAACTGGTCCCTGTTTGAATAGGTCTCTAATTGTCAACACACATATATATACTGTACTGTACCAAACATGCCACATATCAACACTTCAAGTGTAACAAAAAACGAGTTTGAATATAAATTCTAACAAACATATACTGCATGTGCTCTGGTACCAAACATGTCAGATATCAACAATACATTTATCAGGGGTTTTATTAAGTATAGGTGTAGCAGGCCTTAAAAGTTGATTTGAGCAGGCATCGTATGCGAATGCCTTGGACGTGAAGCACTGATGTCTGATATTTACGGAAAGGTTATTATTAAAGGGGTTGATGCACTATTTTCAAACAAACACAATTTATTGAAAAAGGCTCTGAAAAACTTGAAAAAAGCTGAAAGACCTATCAAAATGTCATGAAAAATAAAGGAGATATGACATTGAAAAATGTTAAGGGACTGTCGCTTGATGAAGAGGATAGGGTGTAAAGTAAATTTTTCAAGGTGTCCAGTTTCTTTTGCAACTGAGTATATGAACGTCACACTTCCTCCAGAACTTCTCAACATATTTTGGCAATACTTGGTAGGAAGTATGGGTGTTATGTTTAGTTCTGCATATTGTTGCACTGTTCCATTCCATTGAATTTAGGTGTAGTTATGGCCCTGTAACAGTGTGGGCATTCATGTCCAGCCATATTCCTAGTTTTCATTTATCTCCAGTCTGATAGACACATTGTCAATGAATTTTAAATACTCTGTATCAGCCACAGGCCTGACAGGAATATACAAAAGTAGTGGAAATATTGTGGCTGATACTCTGACAAATGTAAAACCAGGTGTAAAGTAACAGGTAAATACTGATCATTGTACTTGAGTAAATGCACAACTACTTACTGAAATGAAATTGACCAACTATCATGGTCAAATTGTTTTCTTACGTTGTCAGATATGTTTGAATTATTTAGCATCAATTGTTTTGTGTGGAATGTGTGTTTAGAAAGAATTTCACTTGACACATTATTTTTGCAATTAGTAGGTCAAATATATTCCTCTACTTCTTGTGTATGCTAAATATAGACCCCAGTACATAGGACTGCCTGGTAAGGATCCCCATGCAACAAAGTAAGAGCACTGTCTAGTGGTAGAGCATTGGACCTATGATCGAAATGTCGTGGATTCGATCCCTGCCATGACCATATGTGTTGTGTCCCTGAGCAAGAGAACTTATCTGAATTTGCTTAGTACTGGTTCTTAAAGATGAATGGCCACCCTCTCTTAAGTATTGTCAATTAAAAAATTTAACTCTTAAACATCATATGAACATTCTTGATAGTCTCGGAGAGAAACATATATTGAAAACCGCTAATAAGTTATATGTAAAAATAAGTATTATTTTCATGAGGTAGATACTATTTTTACCACTGCGTGACTGCACGGGGAAATGAGGTTAATCTGAATTGTATAGCTGCACAACTATTGCCAGATAATTGATAAATACTTTTACCTGTGGATTAATTTACCTGTTCAAAGTCTTCTGCGTCATCAAATAAAATCTTATTCTCGCTTTTCACAGATATTGCAATGTGTGAATTGTAAATATCTATTGTTGCGTATTTATTTTGATTTAAATAAACATAAACATGTTCATGAAACAAAATATGGCCGGAGAACTTTAACACAGGAAGACATTGAGAGTGATTAAAGTAAGTTCATAGAGCTTTCGTTACAATCGATGTAAACTAAAATTAGTTTAAATTAACAAAGTAGTGGACTTGAGTGACTAAAATAAATATGAAAAACAGCCCTATTATTATGTTACATAAATATGTAATTATTTTACAAAAGAAAACAGTATGTATGGTTAGGGTTATATCACGAGACAGTGTCTACTGGTAGCAGTAAGTTCAATGCTCAGCTTTAAATTGCTGCCACACTGGAATACCACGCTGTAGACAAATGACATGATACCCCACCCAGTCACATTATATTGACACCGGGCCAACCAGTCCTGTACTGCCCTGTATATGCAGAATGTCAGGCAAGGGATCTACTTGTACCATTTCATAAAGTTTTTGGTGTAACCTAGCAAGGGATTGTACCCACAACCTCTGTATGAGAGGCGGACACTACCACAGTGATTTTTTGTTTACCCTTTTCGGAAAAAACCATTCAATATTGGAACAATTCGCGTCGGCTTGCCTTAAATTGGGAATTTTGCACTATCAAACAAAAGCAATTTGTTTGTTTAAATACTTTGCAAACACATTACCATGTATACATTCGCTTTTTGTATTCCATTACATTCCCGTAAAAGTATATAGTTTCCCCCTTTTTAGCTCGATTATTCGAAGAATAAGAGAGCTTAGGTAATCACGTCGGTGTCCCACATCAAGGTTTGCGTGTAAGCTGTGTTTACAAGTCTATGTCTCTTATATTTCTTATCCTAACACAACCAAATTTGTCGATGGGCTTTCTTATAGCATTATCTTAAGGGCTGCATAAGTAATTTTGGTTCCTGTAACCCACGGCCTCCCATGGAACCCAAATTATGATAGCCCTTAAAATGTGTCCCATTTATCATCAAATTTTGCGTGTAAGCTGTGTTTACAAGTCTATATCTCTTACATTACTGGTGAGATTGTAACTGTATCATGATTTTATCTCTGGCTCCTATAGGAGCTGACTTTGTATCTTGTGGGGAGACTGTAAGCCGTGTTTACAAGTCTATTTCTCTTACAATTCTTATCTAGCACAACCAAATTTGGCCATGCGCTTCCTTATAATATTACCTTAAGGACTGCAATATTACCTTTGGTTCTTGTAACCCATGGGCTGCCATGGAACCCAAATTCTGATAAAGTGTGTCCCATTTCACATTAAATTTTACGTGTAAGCTGTGTTTACAGGTCTATATCTCTTACATTTCCTGTCCTATCTCAACTAAATTTGGGAATTGGTTTCCTTCTAGTATGTTGCCCCGAATTTCCGGCCGACCTAAAAAAAATCTGGGATCAATTAGACATCAAGAGCAACATTCCTGTGAAGTACATAAAAATGTGTCAAGTAGTTTCAGAGGAGTAGCCGCTACAAGTTTTTACTATATAAATCTATGTTAACAAAGATGGCCGCTAGCGGCCATGTTTAAAGTTGCATCGAAATAAATTCCGACAAGGATCAACATCATGTCATGCTGATCATTTTAGAAAATGTCCCATATCAATATCACTTACAGTTTTCAAGAAGTAGACGCTACAAATTTATTTATTTTAAATCTATTTTTAGCCGTGGCGGCCATTTTGAATTTCCGGCCAGCCTGAAATTTTGCTAGGATCAACTAGACATCAAGAGCAACATTGCTGTGAAGATTCATGAACATCCGTCAAGTAGTTTCAGAGGAGTAGTCGCTACAAGTTTTTACTATATAACTCTATGTAAACAAAGATGGCCACTGGCAGCCATGTTTAACGTCGAATCCAAATAATGTTCGACTCAGACCAACATCATGTCATGCTGATCATTTTAGAAAAAGTCCCATATCAATATCACTTATAGTTTTCAAGAAGTAGTCGCTACAAACTTGTATTTTAAAAATCTATTTTTAGCTTTGGCGGCCATCTTGGATTTTACATCAACATGAATTTTTGCTAGGATCAACTAGACTTCATGGGCAACATTTCTGTAAAGTTTCATGAATATCCATCCAGTAGTTTCAGTGGAGTAGTCGCTACAAATAAAAGTTTACGGACAGACGGACGGACAGACGGACGACGGACGCCGCACCACGGCATAAGCTCTGCTGATCTCTGATCAGAAAAGCTAAAAAGATTAGATATTATTAAATTAATGTTTTATTTTGTTATAAATACTTTATGTTGACATACAGTTTTAAAATTAATGTATGAGACCTTTTCTATCAACATGATTCTCTGCCATATAATTATTATTGATGATTTCTAAAAGCACCGCATTTTATTAATCAAAAGCGTCGCGTTTTATAATAACCAAAAGCCGGATGTGAAACCTAATTATTTCCCCTTCAAATTATGATCATGTGTTAAATAAACAGTACCATGTCTGTTTTAATGTTGATTTTATACCAACAAATGTTACTTGTACTCTTGCACATCTAATTTTACATTGACATTCGAAGCGCTGAGTACCGCAACATGCAGTTTTGTGGGAAACCGTACATCGCAACATCTCGAACATTGTCTTGTTTCCGCAGTGGAAAAATAAAAACAAACGTTGGTTTCGTTATTATTTTGTTAAAGGTTCGTCTATTTCGACCAAAAGTACGTAGTTCACGGGACCAAAGCAAAATCTGCGGGGTAAAATCCTCGAACTTAAATGTTTGTGTTGAATGATTACCCTTTTTCCCTTTTTTGGATTAAATATTTTTGGTCGCCACATGGGCGCGTGAAAGTCAAATTTTGGTCGCCCAGATCATTTTTTATCCGCCAATGGCGACTGGGCGAGTGCTAATTTGTGCCCCTGATTATATCTTGTCGCGCTTAGCACGTGTCGTTGTTATTACAGCATGTGTTATAATTACGTCCGTATGCATCTGCTTTGTATATTACATCATTATGTCACTTATTTTCCGCTATAAATGTTTTAAGATATGTCACTTATTGCTTTTGTTTTTAATGCAGAGGCGTAAATCATAATAGTATTTAATACCGTAATAAATATTTTTCCGCTATAAATGTTTTAAGATATGAAAAAGACCAAAATGCAAGTCTTACGAATCGAGAACCTGTGTATTACATCATCATGTCGCGTTTCTATTCACTATCCCGCTCATATTGAATTTTATAACAAAAACTTAAAGTTCTCCGGCTATGTTATGTTTCATGAACATGTTTATGTTTATTTAAATCGAAATCAATACACAACACTAGGTATGCACAATTCACACATTGCAATATCTGTGAAAAGCGAGAATAAATTTTTATTTGATGACGTAGAAAACTTTGAACATGTAAATTATTCCACAGGTAAATGTATTGATCAATTATCTGGCAATAGTTGTGGAGCTATACAATTCAGATTTACCTCATTTCCCCGTGCAGACACGCACTGGTAAAAGTAGTATCTACGACATGCAAATAATACTTATATTTACATACAACTTAGTAGCGGTTTTAAATACATGTTCCTCTACGGGATTATCAAGAAAAGTTCATATGATGTTTAAGAGTTAACCTTTTTAATTGATAATACTACAAAAAGGGTGGCCATTCACCTTTAAGTTCAACTTCTCTAAAACATGATTATGCCCGATCAATTTCCTGAAACTATCATATGATTTCCTGGCAAATTCAATTATTTCCCAGTAGGCCTATAGTTTTGTCTCCGATGTAGGGGATTACTGTTTTAATGTAGTGTTGATTGATTACATTAAATGGAATTAAAAGGGTGAGAAAACTTCACAAAATAAGAACACATTAAGAACATAGTTCACTAATTTCCCGTCGAGATGCAGTTAGTGAAAATTTAACAAATTGTAAGAAAAACTATATATGGTCCAATTATTTCTCGGTGATACCCAGTTATTTCCCGACACACTGTTCCGTCAATATGTGTTATGCTGTTATATAATATATTCGTGAATTAGTTATAACTATCGTATAATAGTGCTGCGAAGGATGTAGAATGCATCAAAAGTAACAAAAAAAAACTATAAAAAGCGTAAGAGAAATTATATACGGTCGAGTTTTTTTTTCGGTGATGTCCAGTAATTTCCCGACACACTGTTCAGTCAATATGTGTTGTGTTATAACATATTAGTGAATTAGTTATAACTATCGTATCTCGGTGCTGAGAAGGATGTAGAACGCATCAGAAGTGGGAAAAAACTAATTGTAAGAAAAGTTATATATGGTCCTGGTATTTTCCGGTGATGTCAAGTTATATCCCGACACGCTGTTCATTCAATATATGCTGTGCAGTTATATAATATATTCGTGAATTAGTTATAAGTATCATAAAGTGAATGCATCGGAAGTGAAAACTAATAGAAAATTGTAAGAAAAATTATATATGGACCAGCTTTTAACCAGTGATGTCCAGTTATTTCCAAGCACGTTTTTCCGTCTACCATATCACTGCCCTGATATGATAGAGTATTGTTACGGATATTGTGAGCGACAAACAATACACAATTTGAATGTCGAACTCCGAGTTGGATTCGAATATCGATCTCCGAGCTGGGAATGTCGAAGTCGGAGTTGGGTTTGAATGTCAAACTCCGAGCTGGGAATGTTAAACTCCGAGTTGTGTTCGAAGGTTGAACTCCGAGCTAGGAATGTCAAACTCGGAGTTGGGTTTGAATGTCGAACTCCGAGCAGGGAATGTTGAACTCCGAGCTGGGTTCGAATATCGAACTCCGAGCTGGGAATGTCGAACTCCGAGTTGGATTCGAATGTCGAACTCTGAACTGTGAAGTTCGAACTCTGAGTTTGGTTTGAATGTCGAATTCCGAGCTGGGAATTTTGAACTCCTGGTTGGAGTCGAATGTTGAACTCGGAGTTGGATTTGAATGTCGAAATCCGAGCTGGAAATATTGAACTCCGCGTTTCGTTTGAATGTTTAACTCCGAGTTGGGTTCGAATATCGAACTCCGAGCTGGGAATGTCGAATTCGGGGTTGGTTTTGAATGTCGATCTCCGAGCTGGGAATGTTGAACTCCAAGTTGTGTTTGAATGTTGACCTCCGAGCTGGCAATGTCGAACTCCGAGTTGGGTTTGAATGTCGAACTCCGAGCTGTGATTGTTGATCTCCGAGTTGTGTTTGAAAGTTGAACTCTGAGCTGGGAATGTCGAACTCGGAGTTGCGTTTGAATGTCGAACCCCGAGCTGGGAATGTCGAACTCGGGGTTGGGTTTGAATGTCAAACTCCGAGCTGGGAATGTTGAACTCCAGGTTGTGTTTGAATGTTGAACTCCGAGCTGGCAATGTCGAACTCCGAGTTGGGTTTGAATGTAGAACTCCGAGCTGTGAATGTTGAACTCCGAGTTGTGTTTGAATGTTGAACTCCGAGCTGGGAATGTCGAACTCCGAGCTGGGAATGTTGAAGTCCGAGCTGGGTTCGAATATCGAACTCCGAGCTGGGAATGTCGAACTCCCAGTTGGATTCGAATATCGAACTCCGAGTTGGGAATGTCGAACTCCGAGTTAGATTCGAATGTCGAACTCCGAGATGGGAATGTTGAACTCGGAGTTGGGTTTGAATGTCGAACTCCGACCTGGGAATGTTGAACTCCGAGTAGGGTTTGAATGTCGAACTCCGAGCTGGGAATGTCGAACTCCGACTAGGGTTTGAATGCTGAACTCCAAGCAGGGAAATTCAATATTGAACTCCGAGATTTGTTTGAATGTTGAACTCCGAGCTAGGAATGTTGAACTCCGTGATGGGTTCGAATATCGATCTCCACGCTGGGAATGTCGAACTCTGAGTTGGGTTTGAATGTCGAACTCAAGAGCTGGGAATGTTGAACTCCGAGTTGTGTTTGAATGTCGAACTCCAAATATGATTTGAATGTTAAAATGGCGAACTACGAAGTACGAGCTAACTTCCCAAACCTCCCCAATACTACATATTGGGTGATAGATACCTTTCAGTTCTACATGCGCGTTTGCGGAACAATTGCAGTAATTCAAACGCTGATCTCTTTCTTAATCATTTGAGGGATACTCCCAATTGTATATGTGGTGATAGTGTTGAAAATGTTGAGCATTATTTGTTTAGATGTGTAATTTTCAGAAATGAAAGAGCCATTATTTGTAGACACTCGTATATTTCATATTTTAAGTACTCTCAAACTTGTATACGGCATCGACCAAATAACGAACGTGCAAAATCCTATTCTATACTCAGTTGCGAAAGAAACTGGACACTTTGACAATTATACTTTTCACCCTATCCTCTTTGTCAAGCGACAGTCCCTTAATGATTCGACCTTTGAAAAACAAATGACAACATGATATTGGCAATGGAATGATAAAATCCTTGGTATCTAACATTGAGATACACAATATGGTCCAGTTTTTCCCCGGCTGTGTCCAGTTTTTTCCCAGCGGTTATTTCCTCTTACAATGGTGCCGCTCTGCTTGAATAGATTGTTATTGGTTAATGAGGCAGACGTGAGAAATGAGCGGGAAAACATTGGAGATGAGATATGATAACATATTATTGAGATACACATTACGGTCCAGTTTTTCCCCGACTTTGTCCAGTTATTTCCCGGCTGTGTCCAGTTATTTCCCAGCGGTTATTTTCCTCTAACAATGGTGCCGCTCTGATTTAATAAAGTGTTACTGGTTATACAATTGACTCTTTAATGAGGCTGACATGAGAGATGAGCGGGAAAACATTGGAGATGAGATATGATAACATATTATTGAGATACACAATATGGTCCAGTTTTTCCCCGACTGTGTCCAGTTATTTCCCGGTTGTGTCAAGATATTTCCCAGCGGTTATTTTTTCTCCAAGAATGGTGCCGCTCTGATTTTGTATTTTCATTCTCATATATCAGTTATTTAATATTAATGTTGCTCATAGCAATTGTACTTTTGTCTAAATTACTCGACTTATTATGCATGAACATTTATGTATGTATAAAATCGATGTACGTATGTACAAGTTAAATAAAATATATGTTCTGTTCTGTTCTGCTCTGTTCTGTTCTGATTTAATAGTGTGTTATTGATTATACTATTGCCTCATTAATGAGGCTGACATGATAGATGAGCGGGAAATGAGATATGATAACAAATTATTGAGATACACAATATGGTCCAGTTTTTACCCGGCTGTGTCCAATTATTTCCCAGCGGTTATTTTCCTCTGACAATGGTGCCGTTCTGATTGAATAGAGTGTTTTTTGTTGTACCATTAATGAGGCTGGTATGAAAGTTGAGCGAGTAAGATCAGAGATTATAAATGATGGCTTATTATTAGAATGCAATATGTTATTTCCCGACTGGGTCCAGTAATTCCCACTCACATATTTCTTTCTCCAATATCTGTAAAAGTGTTTATTTACAGGGCGATTGAGTATGCAACAATACGTAGATTAGATAGTCTTGATTTGAAATATAACAAAAAGATTGTGATCATGAAGTAATATAGTAATGTCTGGCATATTTTAATTTAGTCATCATAATGTTATTGTTAAGTATTTATCTGATTCAAGACTGAAGCTGATTCATTAACTTTACGATTAACTGTACTCATTTCATTGTTATTTTTTTTAACAATGAAATGAGTACATATGCACCTTTAAAGGGAGTACATCAGGATTTTTCTAGAAATATCTTAAGTTATAAAAATGTTCCAATTCATGATAAAACACTTATATCCATCAAAATATGATGTTCGAACCATATTGTTAAGGTTTAAACTTTGAATACACCATATAGCTAGGACGGAGTCGGGCATAAAATGCTGAAATTAACCCTGGTGCGTAACCTAGGATAGCACGTATTACTGTACAGAATGAATTTCCTTGTAACTAAGGGGTCATTTTTAGCATCATTCATTATGTTTAGGCGCTTTAAAATAGAAAATATCATTATTTGTCAATTTTAAGTCAGACCCTAGACCCCTTTGAAAAGCCTGATGTACTCCCTTTAAACAAATATGAAGAAATTGGTGACATTGTAATTAAATCATGTTACAGTTGTTTCCAGGCAGTGTCTATTTATTTCCCAGGACGTTTGATTAGGCATGTGATGAAACAGACTCGAAATGAAAGAAACATATATATTCATCCTGAATAAACTTGGTCCATTTATTTCCCGACATCGTCCAGTTATTTCCCAGAACATTTTTTCCTCCAATAGTATTTACAATTTGTGTGTGTAAAGATGCGTGGTACATCAACACTGAGGAAAATTGATTAGATAAAAAGAATGTTTTAATTTATTTTTCGACATATTTCTTTTCTCTAAAATTAATTATATAATGAGTTTGTATGTACCACTACATTAAGGTTAACTATCCAGCTCTAATTCAGCTTTAATTTGAGTTCATCCAGACTACCAGTCATCATACAAAATAATAAGGTATGCGAAGTTCTTGATGTACAATTTCTATGATTCTTCTGCATTTTATTGTACGTTTACATTGACTTTAAC
Source organism: Cyrtodaria siliqua (assembly GCA_037043455.1). Lineage (NCBI taxonomy): Eukaryota > Metazoa > Mollusca > Bivalvia > Adapedonta > Hiatellidae > Cyrtodaria > Cyrtodaria siliqua. The sequence goes on along the minus strand of JAWPHD010001769.1, from coordinate 206,225 downwards.
GTTTGAGATGCTCCCTATATGTTTCGCCTTTAGCCCAGTGTAGCTTCCGTCCAGAAATTTCCCGGTCCAGTTATTTCCCGTGTTGCTCTGTTGACTTATGGTGGAAATACACAAACACACACTCATGCACGCAAGCACGAACGCACGCACGCACGTTCGACTGAATGATAGTTTAAAATGACGTTAAACCATATACATACTTCAACAGAAAAAATTTAACAGTTGTTGATGCTGCTGTACTACATTTTCTTTCACCTCAACAGAAATACTCAGTGAATTGCTGTTGACATAAATTATCAGAATACTTGCATTTACGGATTTATGCATTTGCGCTTTTCACAGAACCATATATTATTGACAGAAATAAAAGTCTTAATCGAATTTTTGGTTAACATCTTGTTTGTAAAACCTATTCTCAGACAATTGTTTGTAAAACATATTCTATCTTGTATCAGAAGCACCCGTATAGATTTTACAAAATATTGGTCTTAACACGCGTATTTATCTCTTGTTATACATGTACCGTATTTCCGCTCAAATGCTGTGAAACAAATAAGTGTCGTACAGTGATCTATTTACAAAATTTGCAGTAAATATGCAAACTTCAGGTAATCCAAAACCATGAGTACATTCTTTGATATCTACTTCATGAGACATTTTAGTAATTAACTTCCGGAAGAGAAGACTCGAATTATTCTTAAAATGTTTGAACGTGAAACGTTCGTTGATTTCGCGAGGAGTTCGTCAGGTACCATAGATTCAATCCAGATTTCCCGTTGACTTCGGCATGTAGACGTTTTCTACTGTATGCATTCAATTCAGATTTATCCATAAAAAGATTCTGCATCAAAAACAAACGGATATATAAATCAACTTACGGATTTATGTCCACCCACCATGCGGTTTTGACGTGTTAAATTCGCCATGTTTTGCTCAAATCATTGGTTTTCACCGTACAGGCTCCCATAGCTTGATGTATTACGTAATAAAATATTATGTTAAAACAACATGTAATCAGAGGAGACTGCTGGGCTAACTAAGTAATAGTGGCATACAACAATACAGGCTCAATTGAATAACGAATAATGGCCGATTACAGCGCCTTTCCCAGATAAAGTAAGTGATTTGTGATGATAAATACTCGGCAATTTATTTTAGGATAATTAATATAATTGGTAATTATAAGATTGCACACTTATTCAACGGTTAAGCAAGCGGCATACACTGAAACATGGCTTGGACTAACTAGCCTTGCCTCATTGGCCTGGCCCGGCCTGATCTTAAAATTGTTTACCTTAATTGTTATTGGTCTTAGTCAGGTTCTTCGCAATGAGGGGCATTCACACAATGTTTGAATCTTAAATAACTAGTATTGTTTACATTGAAGTAGAATTGATTATGAGATGCCAATGATACTAATCATGCGAAACGTGTAGAGGGTAGAAACATATATGACGTTTTTTGTGGTGGAGACAGTGTTATGCCAACAATAAATAAGGATATGTTTTAAATGCTATATGTGCTTGTTGCATTAAGTTTTTAAGTTACTTGTTTAGAATAATATTTGTTTCCATTAATACATGTGATATTATTTTGCTTTTTCACTTTAATGAACACAAGTTTTCATTATATCATAAACTGGTTGCATTTTATCATCTTAAGACAAAAACGTGTTGTTTCGGAATGACCCTCACAAGGTGTACAATTCCTAAAATATTCTGTACAGCTGCGTTGTCCCATGAGACATGTGCTGACCTTAATGTGAGCCACTGACCATTTAGAAACAATATAACTGACCCTGGAAACGCAGACATTAACCCCCACTGTTGAAGCAATGAACCTTTGGCCGGACCTAGACTCGTCCCAAGGGACCAACTTATCTTAAGCCAGGCCAGGCCAAGCCATAACAGGCTAGTTAGGCCAAACCATGTTTCAGTTTATGCCCAAGCAAACTTCATGTGCGCGGTCAGCTCGCTAATAACTTCAGCATGTACGGAATTACGTGTGCATGTCTTAACTGCAGAAACATGGTATACTCAGTAAAGAGACTAGTCTAGGAACTCTCCCTCGGTAATCGGATTCCCAATTATTTTGAAGGTCAACCTAATGTTGGATGGAGGGCCGGGAAGTAGACGGGTACCCGGTACGCAGTATTATATACTGGTACACGAAAATACACTCATTTGCAGGGTTATTAAAAGACCAACATTATGCCTTTTGTCGTTCTCTTTCAAGCATTTATATATGATATTATCAAAATCTATACCATTGACCACTTATCATCTCCGCAAAGTTTTGTCAATATAGAATCATTTTTAGAGATCGACCTTTACTGACAGTGTGTGCTATTTAAACCATCTCAAAATAAGTAGGTCATTAGCCTAATTTGACACAATTTGATTGGCCAACACGCGGGATCGAATCCCACTGGGAACTCGACCTGTAAGTGAGGAAGTGCCGATTTTTACGGATTATGGTAGGTGTACAGTACTGGTTCTACCACGGAAAAAATGGTGGTCTGCCTCCACCACAGAGAAAAATCGTATTTAACCTTACATGCATTGAAAATGACATAAAACACCATACAAACAAACAAACACTGAAAACGTAGGCCATCAGTGAAATGGTAACTGGCCTCATTTTTAATTAAAATTTACAGACACTAAAAATAGGTCACTGTATAACATTTTTGTTTATTGAGATTTCAAGATGATTTGAAAGCTTGTCAGTTTTGAGACCGAAAATATAGCCAAATTTGAGTAGTTTCCAAGCAATCTGTGTTAAAGAAAAACAGTGAAACATTAGCAAGTCCCTAACTCAGTATAATCCCGGAAATGTGGCAGTGTTCGTGCATTTGCTCCTGTGCAGACTCTATTGCACCTATACCTTTAGGATGTCTTACTGGTTAAAAGATGGTGGGACTATAAACCTTAGAACTACACACGCATGCACGCACGCGCGCACACACACGTACGCACACATTTGCTCCTGGAAAAGTACAAATGGATCTGCAGTGTGTTACCCATTCTCACACAAGTTATCTTCGTTACGTAATGGACACATCGATAGGGTTAGAAATGCGATATTTAAGACGGAGTGTTCGTAATGGACGAAGCGATATGGTTAATTGTGTGTTTTCACAAGACTGAGTTTTCTTAAAGGGCAATGCTCAGAAACAACAGGATTTTGTTTTATTTTTATTAACGTGGCTCATTACGCGTGCGAGTAAGTCGCGTGCGTCGTTCCGAAACCGAAGATTTGGTTTCTCCCGCATGCTGTTTCTTGTTTGGATAGCATAGTTTGTGAATTTGTTGTGATGGAGCATATGGCACGCATCTAGATAAAATAAGACAACAAACAGAGGTGATGATTAGAGTATAACATGGCGTATGCATGAGGGTGAATGGATATAAGTGCTAAAGTCGGACTTGTACAGTGCTAAAGTCGGACTTGTACAGTGCTACAGTCGGACTTGTACTTTATACATGGCATTGGTTTAACTGTTTTATATGACAGCATATGTGGAAACTTAAGAAATCGGTTTAGGTCTCTGAAAACGTATTCAATAATAACATTCCAGTGACGCGATTTACCATTCGCATGTCTTAACAAGAAATAAATCAAGTTTTAATGACAAATTGATTCTCTGATAACATAAGATTGGAAGAAGCTGTCTGATTCTTAAATGTTTAACTTATTTGTTTTCTTCAGTGATAAAATTCCCGAGATTTGGTGAGTTTAAACAAGCGTGTCTGTAACAAGGAGGTACTTTGTTCGCTAAGTGGCACTGAAGCTAGTTGTGGTAAACGGGTCATGATTCTCGCGATAAGTGGCGTTATTTACGACCTTAAACACAGTTGCTGAGGCATCGGAATATATTAAAATAGGTCTACCGGAATTGCAAATATTCAGTGTGAGTTAAGACGAGAATTAAAAGCACACGATGTGTCAATATTAACATTTTATTCGTTAATAATTGTTTTGTGATTCTGGAGTAATCATATGCTGTACAATGATGCGTGTGAGGCTAGTGTGTTGTGTGGTTATATTCGGATTATTTAACGTCTATAGTATACATTGTTTGAAGGCTAAACGCGAAGCACCATCTAGTGTTGATAGCGTAGAAAATGAAATAAATGATAATCTTGCATTCCCAGCAGAAAAACATATCAAACCTACAGAGTGGACCAATGCTGATAGTATTTCGATACCAACTGAGTGGACCAACGATGACGATTTCGTTACCGAGAATAAAAAGAAGGCACCGACAGAATCACCAACTAAATCCACTAAACATACCACGATACATAAACCGGAAACGAAAGTCGATCCAATGGATCAATATCTCTTGGATGGGTTACTTAATATTGTTGACGAGAAGTTTTCAACATTAAGCAAGCGTTTGATGACCCTGGAACGGGGTATCAACAATCTGCAATACTACAATATGCGAAACTTCCGCGTGGTGAATACGCACCTGCACACTGTTGACACCATTTTGCACGGGATGCACACAAAAATCGATCAGGCAGAGATACAGAATATGGCACTTGCAGAGAGCGTTGGAGGCGTCAAACAGGAATTACTCGATTTGGAATCTACGAACAGCAACATGTTTCAAGCAATCGAACAAAATCTTGTACATTTTCAAGACGACATGCAGAGTAGAATTACTGAGTTAAAAGAAGGCATTGATCGATCAAACGCAATAAGTAGTCAGGTTAAAAATGAAACGGTGCAAATCAAAGCTGATATGGATGTTCTGAAGGTCATTCAGAAAAGTGTTTTACAAAATACCGAAGCATCAGTTATAATGACCTCAAATATTGCACAAACTTCATCGTCACTGGTAAATATGACGTATAGGGTGCTAATAATTTCAGAAAACAGTGCATGCAATAACGATAGTTTATTGCATTCAGTGGGGAGTATTCTTACAAGCGTGACAAAACTTACCACACAGACCGAAGACTTACGAACAGGCATGACGTCATTCTTTTCCAACATGTCGTCTGATTTATCACTTGATGACGTTTTTGGCGCTAGTGGGGATGAAAGCACGGATAAATCTAACTTCCAGGAATTCAAATCAACTACATCTCAGACACAAATGACATGCAGTAAAATGTTCGAACTTTTAGACGAAAAACTTCAGTACACAAACCTGACACAAACCAGTGCGAAGTCCACACCAGTCACGTGTAATCTGTTAAATAATGAAACAAATATCTTTAAAAACCAAAGTAAGAAACTGCTTAGAGCTTTGGCAACTGTAAATGACAACATATACCAATCGGTTACACTTTATAAACACACTGGAAATCTTATAGAAAGAGTCATTGCAGACACTGAACTTATTGCTAACGAGCAGGTGAGATTAAGAGAAGAAATTTTAGATTTCTTAGTAAATGGAACAATGAATTTGTTTAACCAGAGCTTACCAGAATTCACCGAATTTATAGAAATAAGGAGGACGTCAAAAGATGCAGGCAAGACTTCAGGAAGCGGCATTACAACGTCTGTCGCAGACGACATGAAAAAGTTGTCGCAGCATGGAACGCAGCTTATTGAACTTTTAACTGACCTAGCGACCAGTAGCACGTCGTCAATACAAATATCTCTGGATAAACTCGATCAAGAGATCACTCGACTCAACAAGGTTCAAGATGAAGCTTATTTGTTCAACAAGATTAATGCATTCGCACGCGATGACCCCAAGGCGGATGGAAGTAGCCACTTACGCGATATATCTAACAAAACTGACATGATTTATCAGCTTGTGGAGGCTATAGCGTCCAATACTGGCTGGATACCGTACTTTTTCCATAATATGAGATTTGTGGAAAGTCAGGTCAACAAAACATTGAAAATAACAAACGAAGTCAACAGTAAAAGTGACGAAATTTTACTACGTCAGCGAGCCAATATGGCTTTCTTTTTCAGACCAAACCAACCACCACCGACAACAACATTAGCACCTGAAATAACAAAATTATTAACCAAAGGAATTCTACGTAAATCCCAAAATTCCATTTTTAAACCTACCAAAACCAGTCCATTAGAGCAAATGACGATGCCACCAGAGGTCGGTTACCACAAATCCACCAATCAGAGCGCCGCCATTGATCATATGATTGAATTCGTATATGCGACCAACGTGAAAATAAATAGACTAATTCCTGCACTGACAAATCTACTTGGAGAACCAGGTAGGGACATTTTAGTCTATGAAAATAAAAATATAACTGTAATTCATATCATTTATACTGAACATCCATAAAAATGAAAATAGGTCGTCCGAATAAAGTATTTTGTATTGCATGAGAACGAAATACGATATCGCGGGAAAGAAATAACAATTAAAATGAACGAACATGTTAATATCTTGGGAACGATGTTATATGTCGATGGGATGAAATACAATTTTGAGGGAACGAAATATCATGTTGATGAAATTAAATACTATTTTAAAGGAACGGTATAGAGTTTAAAAGGAGGGGAATAATATATGTTGGGAACGAAATAAAACTATGAGGGAGCGAAATATTACTTCATGAAAACAAAGTATAATAATTATTTCGTGGGATCGAGGTTAGTTCGTTCCTCCCTAAACGTTATTTCGTTTTATTGATATAATATTTCATAGTTCAGTTCCCACGATGTAATATTTCATATTTCGTTCCCATGAATGGCATGATTTAAATTACTTCCATTCCCCCAAAATATTGATTTATTCCGTCGACATTTTATTTTGTTCACTCGAAATAGTATTTAGTTTCGATGATATAAATAGTTCGTTCCCACGAAATGATACTTTCCTCGATATAAATATTCGTTCCCACGAAATGATACTTTCCTCGATATAAATATTCGTTCCCACGAAATGATACTTTCCTCGATATAAATAGTTCGTTAAATCAAAACGTTAGTTCGTTCAAATTATTCTGGATGTCGTGTTCGGGGTTCCGTACATTTGAATAAAACTCGATTAGTTTAAAGGGAATGTAGCGACACAGCCAAACCATCTGTATTATTGAGAGTTCTGAAATACTTGAATAAGGGTGAACGAATTATCAAAATCGGATGATATGATAATTTGAAGTTTCTGTTGAAACGGATGTGGAAACGGCCATTTTGAGAGCTATGACATCACGGTTCTAAATGACCATATATGGAATATTTATAAATATGAAAATTTACTGATTTATAGGGGAAAAATGACAACAACTGTATGAAAAATATGTAGTACTTAATGGCAGTAATGCTTTATATGACCAGTAAAAAAAAATCATCATTTGCAGTGATTTTCTTCGTTTTAAATGATATTTATCAATATTCCATATATGGTAATATGGAACTATGACGTCATAGTTATAAAAATGGCGGCTCCCATATTTGTTTTAGAAAAACCTTTAAAATGGTCATATCTTTTTTGTTTATCATCCGATTTTGATAATTCTATCACATTTTTCCAAGTTTTTCAGAACTCTCAATAACAGAGCTTGTTTGGCTGTGTCGCTACATTCCCTTTAAAGTATATCATAATGTCGTGTGACTCAGCATCTGTAACATAATTATATATATCATGTGTTATGGTATACACGAACAGAAGTACTTAGTATCGTATAATAATATCAGTGTACACGAGTACAGGCATGTCACACACTACATGTTGATCAAAGTACAGTAGCAGACACTCCAATTAGTATATTATAGTACAATGAACTAGTGTTTAATCCACCACTGGGAGCGCGACTTGTCATGAGAAACAAGGTATCGATTCTTACGCATGGCGGGAGGTATACAGTGCTGGTACTACCCGGGAAACTTGGGATGGCCTGCCTCCACCACAAACAAATGAACCTTCATGTATGGCTTAACATGTGCTAAAATGACGCAAACACCATTCATCAAACCAAACGGTACAGACGGACGTCCATCTGACAGAAATGCGCAAGTCATACGAACCATAAAACGTCCATGCTAAATCCCCATACACAACAATGTGCAATTTCTTACTATCTCACGCGAGGGTGATAGTACAGGGTAAATCAGGGTAAATCGCAGGGTGATAGTAAAAAAGTATCACATGCGCAGCTTTGATGCGCGTTGCAACTTACGTACTGTTTCGGTCACGCCATCGGCTCAGTATGGTGAAATGATATTTTTAATTTATCATAACTTCAAAAGTACTTTACCGATTTTAATAAACTACCACTCATTTTCTTAGTTACGTTATTTACAAGTCAACGCTATAACTTTCGTAGACACATTTGGAAAAAAAATTGTTTTTGAAAAAAATAAAAAAATCCGGCAAAGTGAAATCTGTAGACTTAAAATTAACCTTGTTCTGGTTCGAGCGGATTTAGGTATTTTAAAATAAATATCACATGCATTCGCCTCGGGCGATAATCATATCCTCAGGGTGAACATTCTTACTATCACCCTCTCATGAATGTGATATTTATATAATATGGCGTTTTAATATCACGGAATTCACTTTTTCAATTATAGAACCATACATTTCATTGGTGAACGGTAACACGGACAAAGAAGGTCGCGTAGAGGTGTACCATAAAGGAGCATGGGGAACTATTGCTGAAAACATGAGTCACATTGAGGCGTCTTACGTCTGCCGGAAACTTGGCTACCTTGGGGGTATTTCCGCCGGAAGTGGATACTTCGGTCCCGGAACCGGGACATTCTGGAATATGAATGTCACGTGTTTACGAACGAGGTGGTGTGAAGCCGTGAAGCACGTGCCCCGCTTGGATGACTATGATCATAGAAATGACGTTGGTGTTATCTGCGGTAAGTGTTTAAGAAAATAAACCACCACATTTCACTACAAAACCGATTTTTCAAAAACTATCCATGTGTTGAGGTAATAAAATAATGCATATGTGCCAACTAAAAATCTAGATTTATTCACGGGTACTTAAAAAATATCCCGAACGCGTAAAATGAATAAGAGTTGTAAGAACATAGTGTTTACATGTAAACTAACCTATAGTATTATATAACATACATCTACTCTAAAAATACCATGACTAATCTTAAAAATGTATACAATATACTCTGAATGTTCACATAAGGTTACCGGAAGTAGTAGGCAATATACCATAAAACGCTGCCATACTCAGAAAGAACTTAATATGTAATCGACAGTAATCACGTAATGTCTACTCTGCAGCAGTAGTATATCCATAAGGCGTATTACATAGTATACTAGACAAATATGAAGTTTGTTTGTTTATATGGTGTTTTACGTCATTTTCAACACAGTCGTTTAAGGTTATATATGACGGTCGATTTTTGTTGTGGTTTAGGCAGACCACCCACTTTTGCTGGGTAGAACCAGTATAAGTTACAAGCAACCATGAATTAATTACCAAAACTTTAACACGGAGCTAAAACCCTTAAGAATATATATTTTATTATCTTTTTAGTGACTATTTTTAAGTTTTTTAAATTATACTTTTTTCGGGTATTGATTTATTTGTTTTGCCTTAAAATGATATTCATATTAAATAAGCCATATCTCTGTATTCGATTTGGCTGTAAATAAAGACAACGTATAACAGAGATATATAACATGTAATAGATTAATTAATTACTCCGTTAAATTATAAGGAAATTATTCACTCGATGGTAGGCGTATTGTTTTTATTCACTCTGTGACTAGCATACATAATTATGCTTCTCGTGAAGGATTTTCTTTTTACTCATGCGCAGAGTTAAAATAATTTATATTTACCCATATTTTTTTTTTATGAAATAATATATTTTACAATTTCAGATCACATGGTGCGACTTATCTCGACCGATGATGAAGAACCGGACGAGAGTCAACACACTGGAAAGTTAGAAATATATCACCAAAACGTCTGGATACCGATCTGTTTCGACGGGTGGGGACGAGAAGAAACGAGTGTCGCCTGCCAACAACTGGGATTCAGAGAGGGCGCTGCTTTCCATGTAAAGGACGACACAATAATTGATAGTCTTTGGATGGCAAACGTCACGTGCAAAGGAAGTGAAAATAGACTCGACGCATGCGCATTCAACGGATTTCAGTTTAATGACTGTTCAGATTTCAAATACGTATCATTAATTTGCAGTTAAAATTTTGGTCAACAATACATGATCTTGACGTGTAAAAACAACAAAGTGTTGAACAGTGTATATATGTATGGCTGTAAGCGTAAACGACCTCATATACGTGCTTAGACTCATATATGTGCTTCCAAAGGTTTGCGGTTTAAGTAAGGACTGTAACAACGCCAAAGACTTTAAAGTTGAAATTGTTACCTTTAGATGCGTTTGTTACCTTTATCAGAATTGTTACCTTTAGCGTTCTTACAAAGACTTTTTTGATTCTGATTGTGAAAACTGCGAATATTCGGTGGACATATAGCATTTAAAGGTTCGTTGAACTCCAGTTGGGTTATGTTAAATGTTTTATCTGCGCTGTTTATCTGTAACACTAATTGAATACTAATTGCTACTAATGTGAATGTTTCAAACTAGGTCGGATCAGTTAAGTACGTCATTATCTCAGTGTCTCGGCGTTGTATCTCGGTGTCTTGTTTTTGTATCTCAGTGTCTCATTTTGCATATCATTGTTTCGACTTTTTATCCCAGTCTCTCGTTTTTAGCTCTACTGGCCATGGGCCAGCAGAGCTTATCGGATGGTGTGTTGTCCGTCTTCCGTCGTCCGTCCGTCGTCCGTCGTCCGTTAACTTTTCTTCAAACGACTTCTCCTCAGAAATTGCTTGCCTAATTTTGACCAAACTTCACATGGATGATCCTTAGATGAATGCTTTTTAGATTTGTTAAAATTAGGTCAGCGCTACATCCAAGATGGCTGCCATTACCATATATAATCGAAAACTTAAAAAATCTTCTTCTCCAGAACCGCTGGACAGATTTCAACAGTTTTTCTTTTAAAATGATCGCCAACGCCTAGACTATTAAGTTTGTTCAAATAAAGTCCCCGGGGTCAAAAATAGCCGTGCCCCGGGGGTTCAAAGTTTGTATATTGAGGTTTTGCATGTTTTTCATATAGACATATAGGAAAAAAAAATAAAAAATCTTTTTCTCTGAAACCACAAGACACAGAGCTCTCATGTATTACGTGTAGCATCAGCTTATGGTCCTCTACTAAGTTTGTTCAAATGGTGACCCTGGGGTCAAATTTGTCCCCGCCCCGGGGGTCACAGATTTACATAGACTTATATAGGATTTTTTTTTTAAAAATCTTCTTCTCGGAAACTACAAGAGCCAGAGGTTTGATATTTTGCATTTACTATAAGCTTATGGTCCTTTACCAAGTTTGTTCAAATGGTGACCCTCGGGTCACATTTGGCCCCGCCCCAAGGGTCACATGTTTTACATAGACATGTATAAGGAAAAACTTAAAAATTCTTCTTCTCTGAAACTGCAAGAGCCAGAGGTTTAATATTTTGCATTTGCTATAAGCTTGTGGTGCTCTACCAAGTTTGTTCAAATGGTGACCCAGGGGTCACATTTGGCCCCACTCCGGGGGTCACAGTTTTACATAGGCTTGTATACGGAAAAACTGAAAAAAATCTTCTTCTCTGGAACCACATGGCACAGAGCTCTCATGTATTACATGTAGCATCAGCTTATGGTCCTCTACTAAGTTTGTTCAAATGGTGACCTTGGGGTCAAATTTGTCCCCGCCCCGAGGGTCACAGTTTTACATAGACTTATATAGGATTTTTTTTTTAAAAATCTTTTTCTCGGAAACTACAAGAGCCGGAGGTTTGATATTTTACAGTTATTATAAGCTTATGGTCCTTTACCAAGTTTGTTCAAATGGTGACCCTGGGGTCACATTTGGCCCCGCCCCAAGGGTCACATGTTTTACATAGACATGTATAGGGAAAAACTTAAAAAATATTTTTCTCTGAAACTGCAAGAGCCAGAGGTTTAATATTTTGCTGTTGCTATAAGCTTATGGTCCTTTACCAATTTTGTTCAAATAGTGACCCTGGGGTCACATCTGGCCCCGCCCTGGGGGTCACAGTTTTACCTAAATGCTTGTTTTAAATTTTTTAATTTCTTTATTTTTTATTTTATTTTTATTTTTTTTTATTTTTTTTTATATATTTGTTTTATTTTTTTTATATTTTTTTATATTTCTGAATTTTTTAATTTTTTAATTTTTTTTAAATTTTTGTTTTGTTTTTAAATCATTATTATTTTTTTGATTTTTTGTTTTTGTTTTTTTTTTAAATTTTTTAATTATCTCTACTGGCCAACTTGGAAAACTATTTGCCTCTTTAAGACGATAGTCACTCGCTTCATTGATGTCATAAGATCCAAATTAGGCAGTAGAGCGTCCACAGGCCCTCTTGGGCCTCTTGTTTGCATCTCAAATTATCTTGTTTTTATATCAGTCTCTCGTTTTAGTATATCATGTTCTCGTTTGTGTTTCTCAGTGTCTCGTGTTTGTATCTCATTGGCTCATTTTGTATCTCAGTGTCTCGTTTTCATTGGCTCGTTTTTGCATCTCATATTGTCTCATTTTTTGTACAAATGAAAATGAATACATGTCTGAGCTGTACGAGGTGAGCTGTATTAATCGTGATTGCCATGGTTACGTATGTATGGTGATTGCCATGGATACGTATGTATGGTGATTGTCATGGTTACTATGTATGGTGATTGCCATGGTTACGTATGTATGAATCAAACAATTTGCATTTTATTCCAAAGACATGGAATAATAGACCCTCCCAGTGTACATATTGGTAGAGGTAGGAGGTCGCCGAATAAATGACGATGTATAATTATAGTGGAACTAAAAATTGCAAAGTGCCCATTTGTAACTCTGCAATGATACAGTGGTTAGATACTGCGAAATAATATTATAATTATATGCAAATAATGTTGACGTTGTTTAGTTTGTCTTTTGGTTCATGCCTTTTTATGTTTTTTGTGTGTTTTTTTAAATGATAACCCGCACTCCCAACAGGCGCATAGCTGTGCCTAAATCAGTGTCTAGGCACAAGGTCTAGTGGGGGTTCGGGGGCATGCTCCAGCCTCCCCCTTATTTATTTTTTAGAATGAATTCAAATCCTGCATTCTGACGGTATTTTAAGCAGTATAACCCGTGATTTCAAGCTTTTTTAACCTGCGATTTCGCAACAAAAACATCGGAACAGAACAAAATAACATACATGTATATTAATATGAATACTTGCTTTCTGAAAATCTTTCAAAATTTTGCACAATCATGGTGTGTTTGGTTCTGAAAGACCGCGAGCGAAAACAGTTTGACTTTTATTTTCTGGAAAGACCACGAGTAAAAATTGGTATGAGCTGAACATTCCCCTCCACCTCCTACCCCACTCAGTCTTTAGTGCATTTTTATTTTTTTGATTTCTGAGGACAATGTGTAGGCACATGCCTAAAGTGCCTATATGCAGCTACGCCACTGCCCACCGAATATTTAACATAACGCTAAATTGCTACAATGTACTGTCCAATAAAACTAATATGTACGAAATCGGATTCCCCTACTCTCTCCTAAGCTTGATGGTTACTTAGTAATATAAATTGTTAGGATATATGTTCTCGTGTGGGTTCCTGGGCGGGGTTGGAGGCGATGTTGTAGTTTTTTAATGGAATGATAACATCCTCGTTTTGGCCGTCACATATCGCGTATCTTAATCAAACGGTTATTGTACGTCGTTATAATGGGAAACAATTTAACAACAGGATATTTCAAGTTTTCAAACATGTTCCATTTTACGAATTAAATTTAAGATTTGCTTTTGGATATGTCTAGAATTCAATTATGTATCAGGGCATCAGCGACAGGGAAACGTTTGCTCGAACTCCTCTCTCAACCTGCCTATTTGTCTCTATCTGAGCGACTGGAAAGAGAAGTTTCTGATATGATACCAAGAAGGAAATTTGAAAATGATTGAGAACTTCTCCTTCGTTTGAGAAAAACTTCTCCCTGGAAGCCGGACCTGGCTTTAACCCTGATATGTGCAATATTTAATTTATTTAACATTCTGTAACGAAGCAAGCAAAAAGTCAAAAAGCTTTCACCTTGGCTTCAAAAACTGCAGACATTCCTTTAATTTGGATCATAACCCTTAACCATAATTCAACATCTGACAATTATTAAACCGGACCTTTTTTCCGACTTAGGATGAGTGAACGACTGCATTAAACATCTCACTCTGTAAGTTGAGGGTTTTATACGGTGTACTGTTAGGGCCATGTTACCATCGCATCTTACCATCGACCATCGACCTAGGTCGATGGTCGATGGTAAGATGCGATGGTCGATGGTAAGATGCGATGGTAAGATGCGATGGTCGATGGTAAGATGCGATGGACCATCGACCATCGCATCTTACTATCGACCATCGCATCTTACCATCGCATCTTATCATCGACCATCGCATCTTACCATCGACCATCGCATCTTACCATCGACCATCGCATCTTACCATTGACCATCGACCTAGACATTTTTCAACGGTAATCGTGAGATCTTGATCAGCATGAGAATGATAAGTCGATGGTCGATGGTAAGATGCGATGGTCGATGGTCAGATGCGATGGTAAGATGCGATGGTCGATGGTAAGATGCGATGGTAAATGTCTTTTAAAGCAAGGAAAAATAAATATACAGATGTAAAATATATAAATGGTGTGCTTATTTTTCAATTGCAGTGATTTTCTTTGCTTTAAAAAACAGTTTGTCCATATGACATCTATCTTAAAAAGGCGCGATGACGTCATCGTTCAAAGATGGCCGCCTCCATTTATATTTCTTTGCAAATTTTCAATAGGTCATATCTCCTTTACTTTAATGGCATTTTGATAATTCTTTCAGCTGTTTCCAAGTTTTTCAGAGCCCTTTAAAATAAACCTTGTTTGAAAATAGTGCATCAACCCCTGCTATTTCAGATTCGCGTCGCTGGTTAATCATCATATTTAGTTAAAAGTAAGTCTTTTCAGATACGCGTCACTGGTTAATTATCATATTTAGTTATAAGTCATTTCAGATACGAGTCGCCGGTTAATTAACATATTTAGTTAAGCTATTTCAGATACGCGTCGCTAGTTAATTATCATATTTAGTTAAAAGTAAGTCATTTCAGATACGCGTCACTGGTTAATTATCATATTTAGTTATAAGTAAGTCATTTCAGATACGCGTCGCCGGATAATTATACTATTTAGTTAAGCTATTTCAGATACGCGTCGCGGGTTAATTGTCATATGTATTTATTTCAGATATGAGTCGCCGGTTACTTATCATATTTTAATTATACGTATGTCATTTTAGATACGCTACGCATGTTAAATAGGCACTTAAAGCTACACAGTCTTTATATCAATATATTTCTTCTTTGTAGGCCTGTCCTTATTTGTAACTTCATGTTCTTCGAAATCGGGTATTTAAGCGAGCAAATATAGTGCAGGAAATCATTTAGACATCGTCCAGTGCACATCGTACCTATATATAGGTAACAATAATGTTTACAGAAAAAAAGTTAGCCTCTTGCGGGGCTGTACACGATCTTCTGATTTCAAGTCCGGTGCTCTATCCACTGACGCTATTTTGTATAACGTTATTTGGGAAAATAGTATACTAACTACCATTTGTTATGAGCAAAATAACTTATTTGAACGCCACTCAAGATGGATCAATAACTATATAGTCCATCTTGTCGCACGTGTTACTGTAAATTAACATTGCCTGGTGTAATACTGTGTTATCAATATGGAAACTAATACTTTGCCTCAAATCAACCGTATGTCATTTATCGTTTGATGAGTTTGTGTGTGCGCGCTAGTTATTACGTAATGCATATTTAGTGTTAAAAATGATACAACATACCACTAAATAGCCGTGGTCTAGTGGTTCAGCGTACAACATTCAAAACTTAAAAGTGCAAGGCAGTGGTTCAAATCCCGATCCGGGCAACTCTCTTTTATCGCATATATTCTGAAGCCGTATATTTATCGATGTTACGGAGGCTAAATAAAAATGTGAAATTTTACGCATCGATTTCTGACTTTTGGGTTTTTCGTCGATTTGAAACTACTTCACACGTGACTCATTCTTATTCATGAGTTATTACCAGTTAAAATAGGAATGTGTAGCTTTAAGTAAAATACACTTTACCTGTAAATATGATATTTACTTACGACAAATTTGTTCTTACAAAAGGTGAGGACATGTCGTCACCTTACGTCATTTTCGGTGTTTCACATGACATATAAACAATGAAAATATAAGGTTCTATTTTATTCATAAAATCCACTATTTCACTGTAAAGTATATAATAAATGGATTATAAATGTGTGCAATGGCCTATATATAACATCGTGAAATGGCGTAAATAACCTTGTACATTGGAGTGTAACGTAATGCAATCAATTATAACCGTTTACAATAGCTTATAACCTTGTATAATATATTATTGACTTTAACTGCACAAAATACACCATGTTTAGAAATTCTGAGTCAATCTGTGTATGGATTTGTTAATTAATATGTTTCAATTTTAAAATGCTCACTTATTATTATAAATAACTTGAACAACAAATGATATCACTCTTATAATATACTGGTACGTTGTCATTGACCGTCAGTATATTTCTAGAATATATATTGAGAGAGATCAAAACCTGGTGTTCGGGACTAGTTCAAGTAAAATAATACAATGTAAGAATGACATTTAGTTTGTGGATGTTCATATATACAACTTTAGGATTCGTTTTAATGTATAGCTATTCTTTTATCAGTTGTCAATCTTTATCAAATGTTGTCAATTTGAAAACCTTAACATTTGACAATATTTCAGACAGTAAAAATGTATCACTGTTTGGGAAAAACCGGATATGGCTCGGCTGATTAATACCGTCACGTGCTGTCAAAATGGTTTTAGTTGCATC
Source organism: Cyrtodaria siliqua (assembly GCA_037043455.1). Classification (NCBI taxonomy): domain Eukaryota; kingdom Metazoa; phylum Mollusca; class Bivalvia; order Adapedonta; family Hiatellidae; genus Cyrtodaria; species Cyrtodaria siliqua. The sequence continues at coordinate 189,269 of JAWPHD010001769.1, read as the reverse complement.
GCCATTGCGTGACAGCACGTGCACGGTGGACGAAGCGTATCCACAAATGTAAACATTCCCTTTACGGTCCACAGCACAACCATAACAGCAACGTAAATCAGCGTCAGTAAGGATGTGTGTAAGCTTTCCAGAGGTATCCATGGTCACCAGGCATCCTTGCGATCCTTTGTCGCCATGGCACGCGACGTAAATGCAGTCCTTATTTTCATCTACAGCAATAGAAATAGGTTTCATGGCGTTCATATTCCTTAATTCCTGTAGGCCAACCTTTCTCAATTCAGTACCGGCCATGTCGAGAAAGACGATATAATGACCATCGTCAAGCGTAGCTATGATCAGGATGTCCTTGTACGTAGCTACGCCGTAACACTTCTCAGCAGTACGGAACCGTGTTGGCGGAATACTCCAATCGTCGATATCCAAAATTACGACACGTCGGACGAATGGAAACGTCACCGCAATCTTGGTTTCGTTTTCAGAAAAGTTTGCGATTCCCCATGGTCGTCCGTTAAATCTCCTCTCCTTGAGGTAAGTGGAGGTGCAAGCATCGGTGGAGTATATTCTAATTTTGTTATTGTTGCAATCTGTTAGCACTATTCTGTTGTCCCTTAGAACTACAGACGTCGTAATATCGCACTCGTGTGCATCACTCTTCTGTTTTTTAGTATCAATGTTGGCAACGTGTTCGGCTTTCCTAAACCATAGCGGTTGATCGTTGGGCTGTGGCAAAGACAGTGAATTTGAATTATTTAGAATATCAGAGCTGCTAGTAGTATCGACGTTTATATTCTGACCCTGGCACTCGACCTCACTCTTATCTGACACTGTTTGACATCTAACTAAGCATCTCGTTCGCATTTGTGTGAGAGTGTCTTTTATCAGATTTTTTTCTAACTGTGCATCCCATTTAAAAGTAACCGGTATAAACGGTTTCTCGGCTACCAGTAATTCTTTTTCACCATTTTTTAGATTGTCTTGCGCTTTTTGCAAAACTTTCACCGACTCTATGGTATTACTAGAGCCCATGCGAGATGCTATCATAGAAATATTGGTTTCAATCTTATGCACATTCTGTCTATACAATTCTCGTTCTGTATTTAACCGCACCGTCTCGGCTGCACAAAGCTGATTGACCGACCTAGTCACGTTGTCTTCGACGTCTTTTAACATTTCGTCTACTTCAGCTCTAAAAACTTTCACATCGTCAATAATGGAGTAGGTTTCTTGATAAATATTGTCGATGACGTCACTTAATTGATCGATGTGAACAACAAGCGTTGCTTTTAATGCTTGCAGTTTGTCTTGAACTGTTCCAGAAAACTGTTTCACCGCTTCCTCTTCCACATCAATTACTTTGCATGTTCTATGTGCATCGATAAGGCACCGGGAACAGGCGAGGTCGTTATGGTCTGCACAAAAATACTGAACTTGCTTATTCGCGTGTTTATTACACATTGACAGGTTTTCTTCCTCGTAGTCTTCATCCAATAGTGAGATCACCAAATAGTTTAAGGGAAACAACTCTGTCCATTCTTCAATTGGCTTGTCTATATCTGTAAAAACAAGAAGCAACAGACATTGTAATCATAGCCTTCTTTATGTACCAATCACTGTTATACGCCGTAACATACTCCGTTTTACCCAATATTATAGAGATCCTGTCGTTGGTTTTTAACAAATGCAATTGATGTTGGCGATACAAATTAACATCAACATAACAACAGTTGTATAATATATAATTGTCTTTTATTTTTACCAAGACTTCCACCTTTTGTTTTGGTATTCAGTTTAGTGCTCACGATTTCTATGACCTATTGCTTTTTATTGCGCTTCGGTTATATGCGTTAATGTTTTCATAGTTTGATGTGGAAGTTCAAAATATTAACTTTTTAAATGTGTATTTATAAAGAAGAAGAAGAAGAAGAAGAAGAAAAAGAAGAAGAAGAAGAAGAAGAAGAAGAAGAAGAAGAAGAAGAAGAAGAAGAAGAAGAAGAAGAAGAAGAAGAAGAAGAAGAAGAAGCACTTCATTTCAAAATCAGTAAGCCATAGGCCATTTTAACAGACGTAGCAAGATCCGTACATACGTGTATTAACAAATATCAGATGCAAAAATAAACTCAGTTATACTGTTTACTTCTTTTTAGAGAACACAAACAGAAAACAAAAATAGAAACAAACACATGAACACGTCAGAATTTCAATTTAAAATTCCACGAAGAAGGTGGCAAAACATATATAAATATATCAATGTTTTGGTTGATGTATTATACTTAATCGTATCCATGTCATGAACATATAAGCACATACACATACGTTTCAAACATAATAAAAAAAAAGAGCTCTATTTGCATTTTCAAGCGTGACAAAACCAGACTAACAAATATACATGACTATCTGAAAATAAAATATTACAATATTAAAATAACACAAAACATTTCAATTGAGAAGGAGAAAATGAGACATGGAATTACAATTACATCAAATCAATTCATTAGCGTTTTCCTCATTTCAAATGCTTTAAAAATATACACACTTAAATTTAATTTCTTTTTTATTTTTGCTGTAAAAAAGTTCTTTTAATTTGAACATGCTCGGTCAATTCCAAAAATATTTTTTAATATATATTTTTCGGATGTCTTTAAACAGATCGCAATCTAAAATGAAATGAAACTCGTCTTCAAGTTTGTTGCAAAGTTAACATATTCTATCTGCTTATGGTATACTTCTAGGTCTATGCCACCTACCAGTCTCTATAGCAAGGCTATGAGACGAGACTATAACATGTTTTCGGCTAAATCTAGTATAATAATGGAAGAGTCTTATAAAGCACTCCTGTGAAGTTCATGTTATTACCCAGACAGTTTTACGAAAACAAGATGTATATACAAGTACTAGTATGTAGGGAAGATGCGCCCAATTATAAATTATACCTAACCGGAAGCGGAGAATAAAATGGGACATGACTTGTTCTGCACTGAACCACGATGGAAATGGCGTCCATTCTCATGTCTGTCACCAATAAAGGGGAAAATCAGAAGTACTGTTAAATAAATAATTTATAGGGCTAAAATTATTCTCCATCAATTATTTCATTTATTTTAACTACATTTGAAGAAAAATAATTTAATACTCATTCTACCCGTTCTCACTTTTTGAAGTTTCTGAAGTAAGGCAGGCGCGCGCTCTGGACTTGGTTATAAAAAGTTCTGTAAAATGCCGCTGAATAGTATGTGTTTTGTGAGGAATTCAAAAGTCCGAGGTTCAATATCACTGGCAGTGGATGCAGTTATGTGAACTCATTGCATAAAGTGTATTTATTTGTGACAATCCTATACTTGGAGCCTATGGGAATTGAATTGGGTGTATCTATCCTCTATTTGGCCAACGAGTTATACAGGGTGTACTGTGCACACACCCCTCCAATCCCTAGTATTTTGCCAAATTAACCATTTATTTGGTCAATTACGCTAGTAATAATACTTATATACATCGAATGTGTAGGGTCAACAGTAACATATGTATGTCTACACAGTTCACAGGAATTTTACATGTGTAAAGAAATGTGTGAACACAGACACAAATCGTTAACTAGTAACTTTTAACTCAGCTATGTGCTATCTCCTGCCAATGCGTATATGGCGGATGACCTTAATACTTGTCTAAAAAATGTTCACTGACTAATACAACACGTATTATATAATCAGGGTGGCTATAATGTACAACCTGACTTTTCAATCACGTACACGGCTTAAAAAAGTATTTATTTTATCATTTATTCGTGAATACGGAACGGATTTTGACCAAATAAAGAACACATACCTCTACTAAGCCAACTTTCCCCCACGCGGCTAATGGCAAACATGATTATTCCTGAACATTTTAAGATTGTCCTAATCGAACTTTTCAAAATGACCGACACGCGGCCGCGTCAGTTTAGAACGTTTCATTGTGGTTATCCGGGTAAGTGCAGGACACATGATGCTGTCATTAACAGCGGAGGAAAGAGCTCTCTTGGTAGCGATATATGCGCTTATTTGATCAAAATCCGTTTAGTATTCACAAAGAAATGATAAATAAATCTACCGAAAACTCGGCTTTTAATAGCCGTGTGCGTAAACAAAAAAAATCACGTGGTATAGCACCCTGATAATGTCATATGTGCAGTTAAAAGAAAACTACCACAGTTTACAGAATGCAATGTAAAATTTAATGTAAATCTATCAATATGGTATTAAACAGAAATTCGATATTACCGGATACATCGATAGGTTTCCTGCATACTGGACACGTGATCTCAGTACCGACGACTCGTCGTCTCTCAGATGCTTTCTTCTCCAGATATGACTTAATGCAAGTCTCGCAGAAACTGTGGCCGCATGGTAGTATTTTCGGACGGACGAACGTTTCAATACAGATATGACACTCTAGGTGTTCCCTCGTACGTCGTACATATTGGTTTCTCTGTAACGGCATTATCTTTTTCCTTGGTGCCCCGTTTTGGTCTGTATCGATGCTCTCTGTTATATTGTTTCCTTTCACAAAAACTTGAAACTATCTATCAGTATCAGATCCTATCTCTGACACGTATGCGTAAGCTGCATCAAGATAGCTAGGTATAGATATTAGTTTATCATAATCAACGTGCATACCATAAATTTGCACACGTACATATTTGATATGTGAGCACAAGATCCATTACGGTTAACGTGCACTGGGTGCGTTTAGGGTTCTCCCATCGGTTACCGAAAGCACTCGCGGTTAAACACACACGGTCGTTAGCCGTTGGTTCGCCGATAGGTAGAACGTTGGTAACCAATCTTCCCGCGACTCTACACCTGAGGAAGTATCGGTGGCCTCGTTGTTACCAAATGTTACTATTGGTGGCCATTTGTAACACAATCTTAACCAACGGGGTTGCCGATCGGAGAACCATGAACACACCCACTGTGACTGTATTGTCGGTTTTAAATATTTTAGTTCCAATGTTCCAACGTTTTCCAGATAGTATCACATTGTGTAGGTATTAATTCAATTAACTACCTTAAATGAATATACGTTCGCATGTAACTCGTGACGTGTACCTAATTACTATATCACGTTTACAATATGCTTTAATCAAATGTTTACTTTTTTGACTGAGTACTTTGTATATGTCACTTTCACGACCAGTTCCATATAATTTTATGTACATGTAATGTCTCAATCCATAATGCATAGTATCCTTTAAAGAAATATGTCTCGTCCACAATGACAGGATATTTATAATCACTTCCGGGTCTAAAAGATAAATCGAAATACACTGTCAAATAAAATAAAAGTGGAGTATATTTCACATATAATGTTAAGGACATTTCCTTTATTGTTTTTGTACATCTCCTTCGCGCATAACTGTCTTAACTGAAAAACTCTTATGCATTAGTAATTAAAATAATATTCTCATTATGGTAGAGCCTCAGGTTTTAGATCACTTTCTCCTGCATAAATTGAAAGAAGCGTATTACTAGGTTCTACTGGATCACTGATTTTCGCGAAATTTCGAATCTAGGCATACACATTGTGAGCAACTGTTAATGAAAACAGATGTACCCTTGACCTGTTTAGTAAACAATCAAGAACTTTCTGACATGTCTTGTGGTCCCATTTTTTTCAGTGGAAAATTAGTTTTTTATTTGAAAATTACACTGCAACATTATCCAGACTTGAGTTGAAGTTGCAGCAAATCATTAATATGTGACATTTTAACGTTGGTGCCAATGGGGGAAATAATTGGTATCATACCTATGTACATAAAACAAACCTTTTTTTCAAAAGTGTTCGGTATTCATTTTATGGTGGAGGCAGACCACCCACTTATTCTGGATAGAACCAGTACTGCATACCTCCCGCCATCTAAAATTACAAAGGGCAATAACTCTTATTTGAACAATTTATTTGAATGAAGATATAGTTATGGTTCTTGCACTGCACATTTCCGCTCATTGCCCGCTAGCGTTGTGAGACGTTTCATTCCAGTCCCATTAGTAGTTTTAAGTTAAGCTGCGGACAAGAATTCTAAGTATAAAATTACAAAGTGCAATAACTCTAATTTGAATGAAGACAACGTTATGGTTCGTGGACTCTGTACTTCCTCTCAGTGCCCTCTAGCATTGTGTGAAGTTTAATTACAGTCCCTTAAGTAGTTCTGAAGTTATGCTTAGGACAATAATTCTAATTATAAACTTACAAAAGGCATTATCTTAATTTGAACGAAGTCATTGTTACGGTTCTTGCCCTCTGTATTTCCTCTCATTGCCCTCTATCATTGTGTGCAGTTTCATTGCAGTTTCATAAGTAGTTCTGAAGTTTTAAATGCTCCGGACAAGAATTCTAAGTATACAATTACAAAGGGCAATAACTCTAATTAGAACGAAGACAGAGTTACGGGCTTGCACTCTGCATTTCCTCTCAGTGCCCTCAAGCATTGTTTGAAGTTTCATTGCAGATTCGTAAGTCGTTCTGAAGTAATGTTCCGGACAAGAATTATAAGTATACAATTACAAAGGGCAATAACTCTAATTAGAACGAAGACAGTGTTACGGGCTTGCACTCTGCACTTCCTCCCATTGCCCTCTATCATTGTGTAAAGTTTCATTGCAGATTCCTAAGTCGTTTTGAAGTAATGCTCCGGACAAGAATTATAAGTATAACATTACAAAGGGCAATAACTCTAATTAGAACGAAGACAGTGTTACGGGCTTGCACTCTGCACTTCCTCTCATTGCCCTCTATCATTGTGTGAAGTTTCATTGCAGATTCTTAAGTCGTTCTGAAGTAATGCTCCTCACAAGAATTATAAGTATAAAATTGCAAAGGGCAATAACTCTAATTAGAACGAAGACAGTGTTACGGGCTTGCACTCTGCATTTCCTCTCATTGCCCTCTATCATTGTGTGACGTTTCGTTGCAGTCCCATAAGTAGGTTTAAGTTATATTCCGGACAAGAATGGGCAGACGGACGGACGGGCGGGCGGACAAAGCAGCGACTATATGATCAGCCGGAAATTTCGCATAACAAACTAAAGGAAATGTACTTAAGTAAAACTGGAAATGCCAGTTTCAGTTTCATCTTTTGCATTTAGTATATGCTTTGTTTTATAAAATGTGCTTTCATGTACAATATTAAGTAAATGTGTTGTCTTATTTAACATTTTATATGCATCATTCATCTGCGTCTTTAGTTATTTTGAGCAGGGTAGATAACATTTTCTGCCCCTTAATATATGTAAACAATAGCAATCACGAGACCAACTGGCTAACTTGATTAGAGTCTGTATTGTGCAAATGTAAATCGCGAGATAATAACGATACTAACGATAACATGATGAAAACGACGGTTGTTCAACAATTCTGATTAGTCACATTATCGAAAACTCTATCTTTATTATAAATATTTATCATAAATAAAATTTGCAAAATATTTTCTACAATCCTTAAAAACCGATTATATACGTCCGCTAAACCGAATAATAACATAGACGAGGCACAGGCTGGGTTTCGAGGTTTCTCTACTATTGATAACATGTTTATTTTACAAGCTTTAGCGCAGAAATACCTATCTCGTAAGGGAGGTCGCTTCTATTGCCTGTTCGTTAACTTCGACACGCTGAGGCATTCAATTCTCATGGCCAGCGGTGAGCACGGACAATTGTGGATTTGACGTTTTTCGTAGATCAGTCTACTCAGTATAGAATGCGGCAATGTTTCCGGGATCTTTATGTGTCCGGGATGTTTACGGAGCAGAATGAAAGTGTTAGTGCAACTGAATGAAATCGCAAGTATTGGAATGGAATAAGTGCAACTCTTTAAAAGTATTTTCATGAATGAAGATCCATGAAATTTATTGAATCCATGAATAAAAAATTGAATAAATAACGACGAAGTTTAGCGTTAAATCGGTTTATTTATTATGCGAAAAATAAGCGAAAAAGAAGCAAATCAGCTTGTCCACACTGTCAATTAAAATGATTTTTGATTTTTTATAAGTTTGCATTTGAATGATTATACCAGAAAATTAAATTCTGATGAAGGCTGTCAAGCCGAAACGTTAAAAAGTATGTGTTATTATTTTTTTTAACTATCGTTAAGGATTATATCAATAAGCCCTTGGCCATAGATCTACATACACCTGTATATTCATGCCTTGGCCAAGATTCACAGTGAACACTACTGGCGCATCCATTGCGTAGTTATTGCTTTTGATAAAAACAGAACACTCATTTCATTTTGATAACTCTCAGATTTTCATTAATTATACAAAAAATAGTTTGCATACCATCAGTTCAGAGGCCCACAGTCATGTTTATTTACTTATCTATGGGAAGCCATAACCGTCAAAATGTGGATATTTACAAACCATTCAATGACAGGCCATTTAATTCAACATGAAGTCATTTGATGACGTACATATTGATTCGATGCGACGTGTTAACTCGGTTCATTCGTTACAAAGTGAATTGATACGGTTCAAAGTGAAATGATACGATGTAGCACTTCAAACCATACGACGCAAAGTCATTTGATGACGTACATATTGATTCGATGCGACGTGTAAACTCGGTTCTTTCGTTACAAAGTGAATTGATACGGTGTAAAATTTCAAACCATACAACGCAAAGTCATTTGATGACGTACATATTGATTCGATGCGACGTGTAAACTCTGTTCATTCGTTACAAAGTGAATTGATACGGTTCGAAGTGAAATGATACGGTATAAACTCGGTTCATTCGTTACAAAGTGAATTGATACGGTTCGAAGTGAAATGATACGATGTAAAATTTCAAACCATACGACGCACAGTCATTTGATGACTTACATATTGATTCGATGCGACGTGTAAACTCGGTTCATTCGTTACAAAGTGAATTGATACTGTTCGAAGTGAAATGATACGATGTAAAATTTCAAACCATACGACGCAAAGTCATTTGATGACGTACATATTGATTCGATGCGACGTGTAAACTCGGTTCATTCGTTACAAAGTGAACTGATACGGTTCGAAGTGAAATGATCGGGCGAAAACACAGTCGGTGCGATGCAAACGCAATCCGTTCGACAGAAACTGATTTCATTACGTGCAAAGTGAAACGGTGCGACATCTGGCGGGATATTTGCCACATCACTTGCAGGGTTATTTCCCCTACATAATATATGATAAATCAAAGTACTAAAATTACTGAGAATGCAATGTTTGATAGGAAAGACTGTATGGATATTTGCACGATCAAATTTCCATAAATTTTACATAGTTTTAGCCAACTTGGCGATCTTTGGCGACCTTCCAAAATCTTAGAGGGTCAATCCATTACAAAGATATTGTAATCAATTGTCATTAAACTGTTTCAAATCTAGACTAGACTATTATTTTATGAAATTGCTGATGGATAGACAGATTTGTGATTTGTGTTCATGGCCAAACTGTCACTCAAGATGACTTCCATGTCTAAAATTATGTCATTTACAGAGTGGCGTGTATTAAGCAGTCTTCCGGGAACAAGATGCACAAGAGGGCCTGTATCACTCTACTGGCTTGAATAGTCTAAGGCCGGAAAACAGTTTTTGTCTCGCCTATTCGAAGAAAAAAAGAGACATAGGTGTTGCTTCTCCGGCGGCGGCGGAGGCGTCAACATTCAAGTTTTGCGTTTAGGTCATTTTCTCACAAACTGTATGCACTAGACCTTTCAAACTTTGCTTGTAGTTGTATCTTGGGTGGTACATTGCAACGTGACAAAGCAAATGTGGAAGTGACCTTGACCCTCCAAGCAAAGGGCAGATAACTTAATAATTTTTAGGTTCAACCTTTGCGTTTAGGTCACTTTTTCACAAACTGTATGCACTAGACCTTTCGAACTTTGCTTATAGTTGTATCTTGGGTGGTACATCGCAACGTGACAAAGCAAATGTGGAAGTGACCTTGACCCTCGAAGCAAAGGGCAGATAACTTAATAATTTTTAGGTTCAACTTTTGCATTTAGGTCACTTTTTCACAAACTGTATGCACTCTTTGCTTATAGTTGTATCTTGAGTGGTACATTGCAACGTGACAAAGCAAATGCAAATGTGAATGTGACCTTGACCTTGGCCCTCGAAGCAAAGGGCAGATAACTTAATTGTTACCTTCAACTTTTGCGTTTAGGTCACTTTTTCACAAACTGTATGCACTCTTTGCTTATAGTTGTATCTTGAGTGGTACATTGCAACGTGACAAAGCAAATGTGGATGTGACCTTCACCATCCAAGCAAAGGGCAGATAACTTTAATTGTTACATTTACATCACTCTCTCATGAACTATAATTATGCACTAGATGTTTTAAACCTAATTTATAGCTTAATCTTTGGAAGAAAACATATTCTATTTTGACATAGTTGTGTCTTGGGTAGTGCATCTTTTTGGATCCATAGATTTCATCTATGACCTTGACCTACTTTCTGGAGCTGATGATTATTAGCTCTACTGGCCAACGTCCTTTATTTTTCATCCGATCTTTACAAAACTTTAACATATTGTTAATATCAATGAAAGCTCGCACAAGTTCAAAAACCAGCCAGATCGGACTAGTAACAGCGGAGTTATGGCCCTTGATTTAGTTAAAAAATGCTATATTTTGCCTCGTTAATACGACAGGGCTTTCATTTTTCCATCTGATCTTTACCAAACTTTACCAGATGTTTTGCCTTTTTTTATTATTATTAGTATATTTTCTTTTATTATTTGTACATTTTTTTGTTTAAATTTGTTTTAAAGGGAGTACATCAGGATTTTTCTAGAAATATCTTAAATTATAAAAATGTTCCAATTCATGATAAAACACTTATAAACATCAAAATTTGATGTTCGAACCATATTGTTAAGGTTTAAACTTCGAATACACCATATAGCTAGGACGGAATAGGGCAGACAATGCTGAAATTAACCCTGGTGCGTAACCTAGGATAGCATGTATTACTGTACAGAATGAATTTCCTTGTAACTAAGGGGTCATTTTTAGGATCATTCATTATGTTTAGGCGCTTTAAAATAGAAGATATCATTATTTGTCAATTTTAAAACGGACCCTTAGACCCCTTTGAAAAGCCTGATGTACTCCCTTTAAATATATATATAATTTTTTATTTTTTTATTTATTTTTTGATTATTTTTATTTATTTATTTTATTTTTTTTGTATTTGATATATTTATTGGTTTATTGTTTTAAATGTTTTTTGTCGATTTTTTTGTTGTTGTTTTTAAAAATAAAAATTATATTTTTTTTAATTTTTTTTTTTGTTTATTTCATTATTTTTTTCGGTTCGTTGATTTCTGATGGAATTACGGCCCCTTGAAATTTTTACTTTTAAATTTCTTGTCGGCTCTACTCCTCCTAAAGCCTTGTTGGATTTCGACGAAACTTGGCAGGAAGCATTGGTAAGATGTCTAGTTGTGCATATCGCGCTTTTTCCCAGTTCGCTGATTTATGATGGAGTTATGGCACTTTCACATTTAAATTTCTTGTCGGCGCTACTCCTCCTAGACTTTCTAAAAAAATTGGCAGGAAGCCTCAGTATGATGTCTAGTTGTGCAAATCGCTGTATATCAATGAAATCTCGGACAAGTTCGAAAACCAGCTAGATCTTGTTAGTAACGACAGGTTATGGCCCTTGATCTGCTGAAAATGCTATATTGTATTTCCTTTGTTAAATCTGTAGTTACTTCATTTTTTATCTGATCTTTACCATATTTGTTTAGAATGTTAATATAACCCCGTCCCCCACCACCCCGCCCCATTTTTATAAAATTTCATTCAGAGAAGTGGGACAAATTAAAAAATACCCATGCCAGACTAGTAACAGCAGACTTATTTCCCACGATTACCAGGTGAGCGATTTAAGGCCATCCTATCCCTGTTGTTTTTGCAATGTTTGAAAAAAAGACTGATGGGAATTTTATGTCGACAACCCTTGATGTAAGGGCCGTTTTAGCCAGTAGAACATCCACAGGCCCTCTTGGGCCTCTTGTTTTTAATAGAATGGCATTTTACTTTTAATAAATGCACTTAAATATCATCTCAGCAAAAGGCAAACTCCATTGTTTTTAGTTACTAAAATGTTTACAACCTCATTTAGGCATCAACTAGACACCAGTTTTACCTTTTTTACAGATCTAGCCCCCGCTAGGCGAGACATGTGATTCTTGTTTAAAAAATCAAAGGCTATAACTCTGATGTGTCTAGTCTGATGCAACTGGTTTTCAACTTGTCCAAGTTCAGTGGAGTAACCTAGAAAACGTCTTCTGCTGTAGGGACAAATAACTTAACAAGAGGCATTACCCGTTGATTCAAATTAGATACTGGGACCTTACGCCGTACGACATGGGGAAGCATATAACTCCATGTCCACCGCCGTAGGCATGCCATCTTCGGGATGGTTAAAATTGTGTACTGTTGATTTTATTAATATTGAGTTCTGCTCAACCCGGGGCTAGAGGGCGTGAGCGGTAGCTAGCATATTTCACTACCGCTCATGAACAGTCTCAATCAAACCGAGACTGCAATATTTCGTATGTGTCGTGCTCGGTCGTTTCCAAAGGTCCATTATCATACTCTTTTTTTTTTCTCTATATCTGTCCACACATTGAAAAGAAACTTTACTGTAGTATTAACTAAAAAAATAAAATACAAATCTAGCTCCCTAGCTACCGTATTTTACCTTGTATAGTACGCAGTCATTTTTACTTCTTTTAAGGTTTCCGAAAGGGGCGGCGTGGGGGGGGGGTGGGGGGGGGGGTGTACAAATTACAATACAAGGAAACAATACAATAAGCTTTTTCTCTTGCATTTTATATGCAGAAAATCGAACATCGGGGACGAAAGACAGACATTTGTGAATGCCGATAATACTTTTTTTTTCGTGACTTACTCGCTTTATACAAGTAATTAATTGACTTAATTCGACTTAGAAATAAAATTTAGTATAAAGCTTGTTTTTATATAAATTTGTTGTAGAATTTCAATAAATGCTAGCTCGAAGAACAGTGACAAGGTTTAATTGTTTAATTAACCAACAGCAAGAAATATTGTATGCTTAAATACTTTACAAACACAAGCATGAAATATTGTATGCTTAAATACTTTGCAAACACATTACCATTTATACATTCTCTTGTAGTATTTAATTACCCTCCCGTAAAAGCATATAGTTTTCCTCTTTTTTTTTGTTAAAGTTTCACTCAAAAATATTCAAAAAAATTGGGGGAAAAACTTACTTTTTGCCAAATTGGGAATGGTACCATTTTTCGGTACAACTTATATAAGGAAAAAACTCACTGACCAATCAAGATACTGCAATGATATAATTTTGAATACCTGTACCTATGATTGGCCTTTCATAGATGGTATTTTTAGATTTCCTGAACAAATTTCGGATGTCAATGGATTTAAAATGGGCCATGTTTGGGCCCTTGTAATGTAATCAGACACCATTTTGCAATAAATTGCTTAGAGTTTGTTTTTTAAAAATCTATGATGCTTACCCAATAATTTGCAACAATTTCCATCAGAATTTTAAATGCTGTGAATTGCCAAATCCTTGTCACAATATATTTGGAATGGATTGACCCTCTAAGATTTTGGTAGGTCGCCAAAGATCGCCAAGTTGGCTAAAACTATGTAAAATTTATGGAAATTTGATCGTGCAAATATCCATACAGTCTTTCCTTTCAAACCTTGCATTCTCAGTACTTTTAGTACTTTGATTTATCATATATTATGTAGGGAAATAACCCTGCAAGTGATGTGGCAAATATCGCCGCCAGATGTCGCACCGTTTCACTTTGCACGTAATGAAATCAGTTTCTGTCGAACGGATTGCGTTTGCATCGCACCGACTGTGTTTTCGCCCGATCATTTCACTTCGAACCGTATCAGTTCACTTTGTAACGAATGAACAGAGTTTACACGTCGCATCGAATCAATATGTACGTCATCAATGACTTTGCGTCGTATGGTTTGATATTTTACATCGTATCATTTCACTTCGAACCGTATCAATTCACTTTGTAACGAATGACCGAGTTTACACGTCGCATCGAATCAATATGTACGTCATCAAATGACTTTGCATCGTATGGTTTGAAATGTTACATCGTATCATTTCACTTTGAACCGTATCAATTCACTTTGTAACGAATGAACCGAGTTTACACGTCGCATCGAATCAATATGTACGTCATCAAATGACTTCATGTTGAATTAAATGGCCTGTCATTGAATGGTTTGTAAATATCCACATTTTGACGGTTATGGCTTCCCATACTTATCGACAGCTTATTTACGCTTGCGTAACACCTTGCTTGTGTACTCTTTTGGGAGAAAAATGACAGACTGGTATATTTGTAACAAATGCCATTCCTGACATATTAACGCTGTTATTTGCGGACTATTTGGGAAAATGCGCAGAAACTACGATACAGAGACAAATAAATGTTATTAGAAATGTCTGCGATAAGACAGGGATAAGTGTAAATATCTCAAAAACCGAAGTAATAGACTTTAGAAATGCTCTGTTTACTCCCAAACTTCCATGATCAAATGCAAAACGAAAACTAGAAACACAGACTAAAATATCTATAAAAGCTGTTCAATATTATCAAAGTAAATGTGGTTACTTTCACAGTACAAACTTTTTTAAGATATTTGATGCGATGGTCAAACCCATGGTTCAGAAATTTGGGGCTTCGCATATTCCGACAAAATCGAATCGGTACAGTCACGAGTATGTAAATCATTTCTTGGTATCAAGTTTTCGGTAAATAATAGCATGGCTATCGGCGAGTGCGGAAGACTACCGTTATGCCACGAATATTATTCAAGATGTATAAAATATCGGTGTAAACTACTGCAAATGAACGAGTTTGGCAGTAGCAATAGCAGTAGCAGTAACTTGCTACTGCTTCTGGTACTGGTACTGCCACTGCCACTGCCACTGCTACTGCTACTGCTACTGCTACTGCTACTGTTAACGTTCATTGAAGAAGGTTGCTGTATCTGTGTAAGTAATATGTATTCTCATATTAATAGAGTGGATAAGAACTCGTTTAACGTCCCATCTTTCATGTTTGGATTCGGGTTCGTATGGATAATCTAAAATATAGGTAATCCTGATAAATTCAAGTTAAGGATCGCCGATTGCTTAAAACAAGATTGGCATAGTAGTATCGAGAACTCCACCATTACAAACACTTCAAATTATTTTAAGGACATATTTCCTAATATCCCATCGCTACTTGGTCATTGAAAAAACATGGAAATATTGTTTATTTACTGACTTGCATGCTCCATGGCCGATCAACTCAGGTTTATAAATTGAGGCCCGCTTGTAGTTTTTTCTTTGTGTTACATTGCTATATTAGATATTGTCTTGGGAAGAAAAGCTAACACAACTTTGTAATTTAGAAAAGCATATTCATAATTACAAAACTTGTCTGATATTTCTTTATTGTTTCTAGAACAAGAATGATAGCAAAGCATTAAATGAACAATTTTCTGTTGTGTGTTTATATTTTACTGCACACAAAAAGGCTTTATTGGGTGAGCCTCATAATTTGAATCAAAATTAAATATCACAATGTTCTCATGAAATTACATGGCTAACAGTGATTTACAGCTACCTATAGAAATTCTCTATCCCGTCCCCCTTCCCAGATGCAATAGGCTCGAAATATGTCCTTAAACGTTGAGAAATACATCAGTTTAGATATTCCATTTCATTCGCGAAAAGCATTGGCACAATTTCGATGCTCAAGTCATAAACTAAATAAAGAGACGGCTAGACACGGTGATAGTGAAGAACGCATGTGCACCCATTGTCTTTTTCATCGTATTGAAGTTATTGAGGACGAGTACCATGCGTTCTTCTTTTGTAATAGATACACATATTTGCGTAATCGATACCTACATGCAATATCCGTCAATAAATCCATCGAAACGTTTTATTCTCTTCTGTGGTTGCACAAATAAAACAACTCTATTTAGCATTTTTATTCATACCATGCTGACAAGACCTCGGTCTGAGGGTTTCTCGCCCACCGCGGCAAGCGGCATATGAAATAGTTTATCAAATTTGTACTTAAATGATGTTCACCAAAGACGAAACTTCATATGACAAAGTATCAAACAAATAAAAGCGAGGTAATCATAAGAAATTAAGTTACTGAAGTTAAGTGGTTTAAACCAGGGTGTAGTTTTGAGAAAATAATGCAAAATATGACCTTGACCTTGGTATTTTTTGTCATTCAGCGATGTCCACCAATGCCAACAATACAGTCCATCAAAGACATAAAGTGAGGCAATCACATAACGTTAACTGAGGTTAAGTACTGAGGTTAAGTTTGGGGGAAATAATGCGAATATGACCTTGACCATGGTAATATGTGTCGTTCAGTGATGTCCACCAATGCCAACAATACATATGACCAAGTATCAAACAAAAAAGAAACTACCCCCACAATACCGCCATGGCAATCACAAGAAAACAATGGTCTAGGTCAAACATATTTATTTCCAATAAATGTACATGGAAATGGGGTCGGGCCACAAGTTATTACAACATTAGAAATCCGGCCCTTCCCGCTACAAAATATTCATACAATTTAGACAATGGCAAACAAAGTATTTAAACTACAAAATATGAAATAAACAGGGAAAATAAATAATGAGAGAGAGAGAGAGAGGGAGAGGGGGAGAGGAGAGGAGAGGAGGGAGAGTTTTCAATATTGTTAGTGATCAGGAAAGAAGACTAACAAAAATTTACGTGTTACACCGTTCAAGTCAAAGATGTATAAGTGTAATAAAAAGAGACATGGTCATGAAGAGGATGCATTATAAATTGTTTAAATTTAATTCAAACCCAAATTAGCAGGTTCCTCAGAGTTGACTAGCATTTTTTTGGCAAATTCTAAGTTGAAAAGGGGCCATAATTTCATCAAAAACTGGTGGTTTGTAACCAAAGTCGAACTTGACCTGTATTTTATTGTCTTAAACCCGTGTACCAAATATTAAATCCGTCGACCCTTTCATGAGTTATCGTCCGGACACCGTTTTTTGGGCAAATTGTAAGTTGAAAAGGGGCCATAACTCCGTCAAAAATTGGTGGTTTGTAACCAAAGTCGAACTTGACTTGTATTTTATGGTGTTATACCCGTGTACCAAATATTATTTAAATCCATCGACCCTTTCATGAGTTATCGTTAGGACACCGTTTTTTGGGCAAATTCTAAGTTGAAAAGGGGCCATAACTCCGTCAAAAATTGGTGGTTTGTAACCAAAGTCGAACTTGACCTGTATTTTATGGTCTTAAACCCGTGTACGTAACCAAAGTCGAACTTGACCTGTATGTTATGGTCTTAAACCCGTGTACCAAAACATATTTAAATCCGTCTACCCTTTCATGAGTTATCGTCCGGACACCGTTTTTTGGGCAAATTCTAAGTTGAAAAGGGGCCATAACTCCGTCAAAAATTGGTGGTTTGTAACCAAAGTCGAATTTGACCTGTATTTTATGGTCTTACACCTGTGTACCAAAAATTATTTAAATCCGTCGACCCTTTCATGAGTTATCGTCCGGAAACCGTTTTTTGGGCAAATTCTAAGTTGAAAAGGGGCCATAACTCCATCAAAAATTGGTGATTTGTAACCAAAGTCAAACTTGACTTGTATTTTATGGTGTTATACCCGTGTACCAAATATTATTTCGGACCGACGAGCTCACTCCTATATACTCCACTCCCCCCCCCCCCCCCCCCCCCCCCCCCCCCCCCCCGTGGGGGTATAATTAAAGTCATCAGAAAAAGTTAACTGAGGTTAACTGAGGTTAACTGAGGTTAACTTACCTAACCAAACTGATGTTTAGGGTAAATAACGCAAATCATGACCTTGGCCTTGGTATTTTTTGTCATTCAGCGATGTCCATCAATGCCAACAATACATATGACCCCTTCCCCCTAAACTTCGTTTGTGGGGGTATAATAAAAGTTATCAGAAAAAGTTAACTGAGGTTAACTTACCTAACCAAACTGATGTTTAGGGTAAATAACGCAAATCATGACCTTGGCCTTGGTATTTTTTGTCATTCAGCGATGTCCATCAATGCCAACAATACATATGACCAAGTACCAAAGACATAAAGTGAGGCAATCACATAAAGTTGACTGAGGTTAAGTTACCTAAGCAAGGTTGTTACCGAACTAAGGTTACGTTTTGAGAAAATAATGCAACATTAGACCTTGACCTTGGTATTTTTTGTCATCCAGCGATGTCCACCAATGCCAACAATACATATGACCAAGTATCAAAGACTGAAAGTGAGACAATCACATAAAGTTAACTGAGGTTGTTACCTAACCAAAGTTAAATTTTGGGGAAATAATGCAAAATATGACCTTTACCTTGGTAATTTTTGTCATTCGGTGCTGTCCACAAATGCCAACAATACATATGACCAAGTATCAAACAAAGAAATTAAAGTTATCAGAAAAAGTTAACTGAGATTAACAACCTAACCAAACTGATGTTTAGGGTAAATAATGCAAAACCTGACCTTGACCTTGGTATTTTTTGCCATTCAGCAATGTCCCTATAATGCCAACAATACATACGACCAAGTAAAAGACATAAAGTGAGGCAATCACATAAAGTTAACTGAGGTTAAGTTACCTAACCAAGGTTAAATTACCAAACCAAGGTTAAGTTTGGAGAAAATAAGCAAAATATGACCCTGACCTTGATAATTTTTGTCATTCAGTGATGTCCACCAATGCCAACAACACATATGACCAAGTATCAAACAAAGAAAATGAGGCAATCACATAGTAAACTGAGGTTAAGTTACCTGACCAAGTTTAAGTTTTGGGGAAATAACGCAAAATATGACATTGACCTTGGTATTTTTGTCATTCAGCGATGTCTACCAATGCCAACAATACATATGACCAAGTATCAAAGACATAAAGTGAGACAAACACATAAAGTTAACTGAGGTTAAGTTACCTAACCAAGGTTAAGTTTTGGGGAAATAAGGCAAAATATGACCTTGATCTTGGTAATGTTTGTCATTCGGTGCTGTCCACCAATGCCAACAATACATATGACCAAGTACCAAACAAAAAAATTAAAGTTATCAGAAAAAGTTAAATGAGGTTAACTTACCTAACCAAACTGATGTTTAGGGTAAATAATGCAAAACATGACCTTGACCTTGGTATTTTTTGTCGTTCAGCAATGTCCACTAATGCCAACAATACATATGACCAAGTACCAAACAAAAAAATTAAAGTTATCAGAAAAAGTTAAATGAGGTTAACTTACCTAACCAAACTGATGTTTAGGGTAAATAATGCAAAACATGACCTTGACCTTGGTATTTTTTGTCGTTCAGCAATGTCCACTAATGCCAACAATACATATGACCAAGTATCAAAGACATAAAGTGAGGCACTCACGTAAAGTTAACTGAGGTTAAGTTACATAACCAAAGTTAAGTTACCGAACCAAGGAGAAACCTTGATAATTTTTGTCGTTCAGTGATGTTCACCAATGCTAACAACACATAATATGACCAAATATCAAACAAAGAAAATGAGGCAATCACGTACAGTTAGGTTAAGTTACCTAACCAAGGTTAAGTTACCGAACCAAGGTTAAGTTTGGAGAAAATAAGCAAAATATGACCCTGACCTTGATACTTTTTGTTGTTCAGTGATGTCCACTAATGTCAACAACACATATGACCAAGTATCAAACAAAGAAAATGAGGCAATCACATAGTAAACAGGTTGTTACCTAACCAAGGTTAAGTTTTGGGAAAATAACGCAAAATATGACCTTGACCTTGGTAATTTTGGTATTCCGTGATGTCTCGTCCCAATAAAGCATCTGAGAAAGTTTCAGAAATATTCGAGCAGCGGTTGTTGAGATATAGTTGATTTAAAGTGTTGCAGACGCCGCCGGGTAAGTGACTGCTATGTCTCGCTACCCACTATCGTGGGCGGGACAAAAATCAGAGACCAACAGGTATGAAGTATAGTTCGTACTCACAGTTTACCTTATTGAAATTGTGTTTGAATTGCACGACATTAAATTAGGTAGTTTATCATTCACATTATGTATAATATACTTGTATTGTGGGCCGGAGCAGTTGATTACATAAAGAATTATTGTATCATTGTCTAATGTTTGAAAATGTATTCAAAGTGATAGCAACTATTCCCATATTGCTTGTATTTCCCTAATTTCTCGCATCGTTCATCGGGTCAGTTACGGCCAAGACCAGTTATGGCCAGGACTTCCGTGAATTCTACAGAGCTAACCTACACAGACTGACGGCATTTTCCGTTGTTTAAATCGTTTGGAGCATAAACTATATAGTTAAATAATTAGTATGTTTTATAGTTTTATCAAATCCGTTTACTATTTTATCATTTTCTCAAGATACCGATTGTGATGGACAGATTTATCTCTTCTACCCCTCCGCCCCTCCCCCATCGCCCAACACTCCTAGCTGGGAATTTTGTGAACAAGAGACCCAAGAGGGCCTGTGCACACTGGTTATTATACCAGGCGAGTGGGTGAGGGGAGATCAAGATGGAGTATCAGATATGACTGGCTTTTAAACATAACATTTTGATTTTTAAACAATTCAAGGGCCATAACTCTGCAATTTTTAGTCTAGCATGTCCGCATTTTGAATTTATCCATGCTTTCTTCTATCACCGTGGTGAGTACATTATACCCATTACAGACACACAACGGGTATAAAGTTAATGCAAACAATAGTTTGGAAACGCAAATTGTGTATTAAGCAAGAGCAATGTCGTACGCAATGGTAAGAAATGACATCCTCACAAGTTGTCTTTGGTGTTACCTCTCTGACATTGGAGCTATCTCTTCTAAGAAATGGCATATTTCTACCCCAGAAACGTTCTCCGTGTTATTTATTTTGTCAACAGACAATTTACTGACACCAACTGGTTGATATTTAATGTGCTCATATCTATATATAGCGCAAATAGTAAAAAAAATGGGTGAAAACCTGGATGGCGACGATCAAGTTGAGAACATATTGCAGTTTGAACGGTTTAAGAGTCTCTGGCATCAAATTAGGCATCTTTCGGGATTTTTTTTGTGTCGTTTGCGAAGCTTCGGAACTGCATTCCCCGATTTTTCAGATCAATACAAATAAAAAACTAAAGAAATAGTAAAGCATACCCACTTCGTTTACCTTTATTTTTGGCGTTAGAACTACCTCGGAAGTGGCGATGGAGCACTTTTGCATATACACTGAACAAAATTGCTAAGTATATCAACTTTTGTATCTTAACTAACTTTCTTATTTTAAATATATTTTAGAAAAGATATATGATAAGTATTTTGTTTTGACCCATAGTTTGTAAAACATTATTTTTTTGTTTAAATTGTTACATCTTCTGAGAGTTACCCTCCCTTTATATGAAAACATGAAATGTGCTGATAAAACACATAACATGAGTCAAAGATCGCTTAAAGATATAAAATTCTTAAAATTGGTATGAAATAATATAAAAAAACATAAAAATTTGACCCCTTTATCGCAGATTCTCCGTCTATAAAAAAATGAAATATGGATAATCTTAAATTACCTCCCTTTACATTGAATATTGTTTGAAATTCAAGTAACAGTAATTCAGCGTTAACATTAAATATTTCGAAAATTTCTTTTGCAAACGCATTTGTAGTGGTAATGCTAGGAAAACATGATGTCAAAATAATTTTAACTGGCATATTTTAGAATTAGGAACATCGAAAGCTTCACTAATTCGAAGTAACTTCGAAAATCCTATATACCCAGTTGTATAAGTGTTATAACTTATTTTTAAGAAAACACATTGACTTAAAAGTTTTAAAATATGTTCATGCAATCAGAGTAGACGATTTACACTCATTATTTTGCAGTTTAACCGTATCTCTAATCAAGCACAAAATACACAAAACAATGAGAATATTATTGACATATTCTTAGGTTGATACTTAGCAATTTGGTTTAGGAGACCTCCAAACGGAGGTAGCTTCAATTTACCAGCCCTGAAGGAGCGTGAGTATCGTAGCGGGATAAAGGTTCTGATGAGATTGGGGAAAGTACAGCATATTGAAGAAAACACCAGTATTACTGGTCCGATCTGGCTGTTTTTCGAACTTGTCATCCCACAAGCTCTGCTGTCCTTCCAGATTTAATGATGGCAACATGCAAGTTATATAGAATTTTTTTTCATTATATAACTCTATGAAAACAAAGATGGCCATGTTTAACGTCAAATCAAAAATAGTTTTTGACAAGGATCAACATCATGTCATTCTGATCATTTTAGAAAGCCCCATATTAATATCACTTATAGTTTTCAAGAACTTGTATTTTGAAAATCTATTTTTAGCCATGGTGGCCATCTTGAATTTCCGGCCAACCTGAAATTTTGCTAGGATCAATTAGACATCAAGAGCAACATTCCTGTGAAGTTTCATGAACATCCGTCAAGCAGTTTCAGAGGAGTAGTCGCTGCAAGTTTTCATTATATAACTCTATGTAAACAAAGATGGATGGGCGGCCATGTTTAACGTCGCATCAAAATAATTTCGACTGGGATCAACATCATTCCATCCATAAACTGATCATTTTACAAAATGTCCCATATCAATATCACTTGTAGTTTTCAAGATGTACTCGCTACAAACTTGTTTTTTGAAAATCTAAAAGCTGTGATGGCCATCTTGAATTTCCGACCGACGTGAAATGTTGCTAGGATCATTTAAACATCAAGAGCAACATTCCTGTGAAGTTTCATGGAAATCCGTCCAGTAGTTTCAGAGGAATAGTCGCTACAAGTTTTTACTAAATAACTCAATGTAAACAAAGGCAGCCATGTTTAAAGTCGAATCAAAACGATTTTTGACAAGGACCAACGCCATGTCATGCTGATCATTTTAGAAAAAGTCCCATATCAATATCACTTAGTTTTCAAGAAGTAGTCGCTACAAACTTGTTTTTTAAACATCTATTTTTAAATTTAGTCACACCAACATGAATTTTTGCTAGGACCAACTAGACTTCATGAGCAACATTTCTGTAAAGTTAGTAGTTTCAGAGGAGTTGTCTCTACAAAAAAAAGACAGACGGATGGACGACGATCAGTAGAGCTAAAAACTAATGGGATGCCAGAGTTCCAAGATTATGGGTTCCTGTTGTTATTTGTTATTCAATGTTGAGAAGCTGAATACATAACAGTGGACCCGTTTTCACTTTAATACTCGTGTCCTAATGGCGGCGGGACTATAACACACACACACACACACACACACACACACACATTGTCTTAGATTGAAACCTAACACACACACACACACACACTGTCTTAGATTGAAACCTATCTACATATATATACATATATGTACCAATGAGACAATAGAAAAGTGAAAGCCAGCACCACTTCCAAGTACAAACGTTTTTTTATTATGTCAAAATGTTATCTCAATATTAAACAAGAGGTCAATGACCTTGAAGCTCTACTGATAGATTCTGATAGCCAGATCAGCCATGGGAACCTGTGAAGTTTTATGGAAATAACACCAACACTTTCAATAAAGTAGTCGCCACAAGTTTTTCCTGTATCACTCTGTGTAAACAAAGATGGCTGCCAAAGGCCATGTTTGATACATAATCAACATAATGAATTTTATTAAGGACCAGCTACATGTTGTGACAAAATTGTATTTAGAATCTATTTTTAGCCATGGTGGCCATCCTGAATTTTAGACCAACCTGATTTTTACTTAGGACCAACTATATACATCAAGGGCAACATTCCTATTCTTCTAAATAGTATGATTTATTATGAAACATTACCTATGTAACATTATAATCTCATTCAATTTTATCCTAGCCTAAGGAATATATCTTTTTCCAGCTTATAAAAATGTCAAAATGCTACCACACATTTTAATTATAATGTTATTTCAATTCAATTTACAACATCAACCTTAGTATATCCTATTTATTGCTCCACAGTTATTTCTCCAAATCACCCTTTTGTAACATTAATCATCTTAATGGAGTGATCCGTATTCATAACTATAGCAGGCGTGTGACCAGGTCGCAGGTCATGTTATGCAAATTCTCCTGAGAATTAGGTTACTATCTCACCAGAACAAGTAGACTTGCTCTTGTCTCAGTGGTTATATTTGGAAAATCAGAATCAAAATAAAATCTTAAAATCCTACACTTGTTTTCAGTCTTTTTCTGAGAGCCAAATATACAAAAAAAAGGAGACTTAATTCTTACCCCACTATGAATGTATAATGTCCTTTCTTTGAATTTGGACCAGTCCATTTATAGTACAAAGGGATGTTTCGGTCAATTGACTGATGAGCACCCAGACAGTGTAAACCCTGATCAGCCTGCAAATGTTGTGCCAGTCATTTTGGTAAAGGTTCCAATTTAATAACATTTACATTTTTTGATTGGAAGTATCCAGTCACATTTTTTATATCTATTTTTAGCAGTGGTGGCCATCTTGAATTTCCTACACACCTGAATTTTTGCTAGGATCAACTAGACATCAAGAGCAACATTCCTGTCAAGTTTCATGAAATTCCATCAAGTAGTTTCAGAGGAGTAGTCACCACAAGTTTTTCCTGTATAACTCAATGTAAACAGAGATGGCCGCTGGTGGCCATGTTTGACATCCGATCAAAATAAGCTTTGGTTAGGATCAACTATATGTCGTGGCAGTCATTTTGGTAAAGGCTCCAAATCAATATCACTTATGCCTTTTGAGAAGTAGTCGCCACAAAATCACATTTTTAAAATCTATTTTTAGTCATGGTGGCCATCTTGAATTTCCTACCAACCTGAATATTTGCTAGGATCAACTAGACATCAAGAGCAATATTCGTGTTAAGTTTCATGAAATTCCATCAAGTAGTTTCAGAGGAGTAGTCGCCACAAATTTTTCCTATATAGCTCTAGGTAAACAAAGATGGCCGCTGGTGGCCATGTTTGACATCCAATCAAAATGAACTTTGGTAAGGACCAACTACATGTCGTGGCAGTCATTACGGTAAAGG
Source organism: Cyrtodaria siliqua (assembly GCA_037043455.1). Lineage (NCBI taxonomy): Eukaryota > Metazoa > Mollusca > Bivalvia > Adapedonta > Hiatellidae > Cyrtodaria > Cyrtodaria siliqua. The sequence continues at coordinate 164,105 of JAWPHD010001769.1, read as the reverse complement.
TTCCAAATCAGTATAACTTTTTTGAGAAGTAGTCACCACAAAATCGCATTTCTAAAATCTATTTTTAGCCGTGGCGGCCATCTTGAATTCGGGCCAGCCTGAATTTTTGCTAGGATCAATTAGACATCAAGAGCAACATTCCTGTGATGTTTCATGAAAATCCGTCAAGTAGCTTTAGAGCAGTAATCGCTACGGACGGACGGACAGACGTCGGACGCCGCACCACGGCATAAGCTCTTCTGATCTTTGATCGGTCAAGCTAAAAACAAGTTTATACATTCCTTTCAACATAATATATAATATAATATCATAACATGATACTTTTTATAAAATGCACTGAAAACAGCAAGAGCACACCAAAACCATTAAGTAGTTCAAGAATGCCTCAAACATATCAAATAATGCCTCAATGAAATGCACCATTTCGGACAACATAGTTTTAAATCTAAAAATGCCTAAAACTGACATTTAAAGGAAATACATGTCTTAGTGGCTTAATAACATTCTCCATAACTATTTTAATAACCTTTCCTTTCACCATTTCCAAGTTTTTAAATCTTGCAATAATAAAGTTTCTATGGCTATATGCCTACATTCCCTTTCAATGTATAGAAAAATGAAAGAAGATTAAAGAAACGTGTATAACTATATTAACTTGTGGCTAAAAAAAACTATAACAAAAATTATAAAATTGCCAAATCTCTGGATAAAATCTCTAAACTCCAGTTTTTAAGTACTTAGATTTAGATATAAAATTTCCAGATTTTCAATTAAAAATGACTAGCTGAACTTTTACTGAATAAAACACACGAGTTTAAAAGTGAAGCAGGACAGACTTAGTGCAGCTTCAGATGAATCTCTATCTGTATCGCATAATTTACAAGTACTCATCAACACCATTTTCATTTTGAGCTACAAATTTAAAATCTCTAGATTTTTAGGCTAAAAAATTTGGCAGCTGAGTAAAAGCTGAAATTCATGTCAAATGTTAAAATCACATTTCTACTACTTCCCATTGCAAACTGAAGAAAATACTAAGTTTTTGACCTGTCTAATAACAAGTATCCTGTCATATCAAAACAGGTTATAAAGTAAATGAAAGACTTAACAATTAACTTTTTACCCAATATACATGATATAAAAACATTAAACATGTTATTTACAATTCGGAAGATCTGAAAGTCCCTATCCCGCCATCAACAGCCACATTTTTCAACAGATGTAAACCATTTCTAAACCTACTGACGATTAGGTATATTTATAACCAGCCAGACCAAACCTCAAAACCAAAGCATCGAATTAAAAGTTATCCAACTCATAATTCATTTAATGCACATTCAATCATGAGTATTTTAAGGACCCATGAATGAATCTATATTTTTAATTGGCAAATTTACATTATTATATGACCTGAACACCTGGATAGTGTTTTGATAAATGCTTCTGTAGTATAATTTTGCAGTTATTTGGCAGGTTAGTTTCTTTAAAGATCAACATAATACAGCATACATTTATTGAATTCTTAGCAAATAACGGTACTCATAGACCAACATGCATTGTGTAAATATATCCATGCTTTACTCAAGCAACCATCTACATGTTTGTAATGAATGATACATGTTTTCTCATCATCTAACAAGAACAAACCATAAAACCAATTTCAACAAAATATTTGTGAAATCAAATCAGACCTGTACTCGTACGGGGCCACTTTCCGTCACTTATGTAAATATAAACTAATTTTTCAGACAAATCTATGTATCCTGACAATTTTTACTCTATTTTCTATTAGGTTACCTCTTCCTGGAAATTTGATATCAAAGAATTTTTTTTTTTATAAATTATCGAAGTGGCACGCGACCTTTTTATAAATAGACTAAAACTGAGAAATCATTTTGTTTACAAGCCCAGTTTCTGTCATGTATTTTATCGAGTGATAGATTCAACTAGGTCAAGATACAGTATACTCATATGAATTAGAAACTTGTTTGCAAGTCTATTCAACAATTTCATTGTAAAAATGTTATATTTGCATTGTTCCATCAGTCACCTCGATCGCTATAACAATGCACCTGGTAACGTCACAACGATGACAATTTACAATGTATCAATGGGTAACTCTGTGTAAATCAAACAGATACAGGTTGTACGAGTTGCTTCTCTTTGGTAAAATATATAATCACGGTATATTTTAACTGCGTCCACTGAAGAGTGATAAAAAATATGACGTCATTAGAGTGTTATTTTTTTAATTGTTTATTATGCGGCAGTATGCACGCACATCCCCAACGCCATATAAGGAAGTAAACACAATTTTCGGAGAAATCTCTTCTGTTTTTGTACCGCTTATTTACTTTTTTTTTCTGTTTCCAATCTTCAGTTCTAAACATCTGACAATAAGTGACATCGCGTAAGTAATTTACAGTGTAAAAACAGTTTTTAAATGAGAATGACGGAAACTGGGCTTGGACGGAAACTGACCTCTAACGAGTATATCACTACAAAATACAAGGTTGCCAGGGCAACTCAATGAAGCCGTTTTCTTAATATTGCAAGTATACACTAATTTGACATTTTATCTTCAGAATTTTGGTGGTCTTAAACTTGCATATACCACATAACTATGGAATTTACATTTAAATATCTTCAATACACAATATATAGCTATTGGAATTATTGTTGCAATTAACATTTAATATAAACTGGGAGTAATGTATTAATACTCTCAGGTATAAAACAAAACAATTATTACAGTAAAGAAGAATAATCACTGAAGGTGATGAATACCCCCCCCGCCTCCCACACTTAAATTCTAAGTCAAACAAAGTGCCACATATCTGTAATAATTAGGCAATCAACAATGGGTGATGTAGAGGGACATACGGTCATCAGTTGTTATGTATATATGAAATTTGGAAACAACCCATTCAAAACTATTTGAGAAATGCTAGTAATAAAAATGTATTACGGGATGCGACGAGACAAAAATGTGTTCCGTGACACGACGAGATGTTACAGACTTTTTGAAAGCAGGGGTATAATAAGGTATTTGGATATTTCCATTATGTACCAAATATTGTGATCAAAGATAACTAGAGTACTGTAAAAGCCATATTAAAGGTCCCCACCCTGCTACCCGCATCCCCCACCCCTATACCCCTATACGACTTACCAAACACTGGACAGATAGTACACAAGGCATGATAGCAAAACACAGAAAACACATAAATACTATTTCATATTTTTACACATAATTAACTTGGTACATATCAATTTATTATCAAAAAAAAAAGAAGAGAAGTTTGTTTTAACCTCAAATAAAAGCCCCATTTTTGCAAAATGTAATACCTCCGGGAGCATTTAATAGGGCTTTATGGTGTGTATGGAGACTGTATTGGACAGTTTATAATTGAATTGTGGTTTTAAGGCGCACCAACACATGAAAAGGTTATATGGCGCCTAACAGGCATGAACATGCCAGGCTCATCTTCCATGTACATTGAGATAAAATATGGAAAATGGGCCTAGAACCTTCTCACCCTGAACTGCAGAGTTGCTGCAAATTCTATCGTAGAAACTCCATTTACGCTGGACAGATAAAAACTCCAAGTAAGCGAGTATGTATTGTATAATTTACTTTATAGTCTTAACACTATTAATATATAAAATGAGTATAAAGATAACAAAATAATAAATGGGCACTATAATATATACATGAGCCAATATTTATACAAGCATCAGGATGGGAGTCAAGGATGATGGAGGCAAGAATTATTTTTAAATTTTAATTAAATCATTATCGATTCAAATTAAAATAACATGCCCTAATTTTCACACCATGCGTTTACACTATCTCTTGCAAGGCTTCCACACTACAATATATGCACCAATGAAAGATGTTTGCCCAGAATGGTATGATGTCACATACAGTGGGTAAGGGAGTATAGAATCACTCCCAAGGGTTAAACATCTAAATTTAAAATGAAAAGAAAAGGTCGATTTAGTTTTTGATTTAGATTTACCCTTTTACATTTCTGAAATTATTGTCCTATTACTGTGATTTTTTTTAATAGTATTTTTTTTTTAACCAATATTTACATAATTTTAATGTATCCTTAGAGGTACTAAACTTTAACAAGTTAACTTATTTGATTATTACATTTTGACTTTTGTCCCCAACATTTGTTATAACAGCAAATATTTATTGTAACAGTATGGATTTTTCGTTTTGAAACCATACTTCATTCAGGTAGTAAAGAATATTTTTTTCTACTTAGTGACACATTTTGCATGGAATAATGTACCAAAACATTTCACTGCTGCATAAATGTATGCTTATATGATATATCTGCAAATTTTTTAAATAAACTAAAATACATGAGCTGATGAGCTGAGAAAATTGAATTTAAACAGAAAATGATTCTTTACTACTGATGATTCTATACACCCCAATGCACAGAACTGCTCTGTCTCATGAGTGCTGTTCCATTAAAACATATATGGGACCCCAAGGCACTGCTGAAAATGAACACCCACCGATAGATGCAAAATTGAGTTTAAAGAACCAAATTCGGAAAATAGGGTTCACCCAAGATAGATGTTTATTAAATTGCCTTCCTGGGGTCCGGGTAAGTTTTAATGGAATTGCATTGACTATTAATTGCCTCCATCATCAGACCAACAGCTATCACAGATATGGGAGTTAACACAGAATCTTTATATAAGTCAAAGTCAAAGGGTCAACGATGGCAAAAATAGGTAAAGAATGGTAGGAAAATTCAGTCAAACAGTTCTGGAATTTGGTACAATGGTCACAGAAACAAGCTACAAACTGTGAAGTAGAACCCTTTCCAACATTTGAGGAAATCGGAGCAAAGGCCAAAATATGGCTTGAAATCAGGCATTTATATTTCATATCCAATGAAAGATGAGCCATGGGTGTACACGCAGTTACCAGTCAAACAATTGTATATTTCCGATTGTAGGAGATAAATACATTTTTGTTTTTTGCTCCACATGACATGGTAGAGTTTATTCCTGTTGGTGCCATAACCTTTTTATGCTCAGTTGGTGCGCCATAAAACCAAATTCAAGTCAACATGACATGTGTGCCAATCCTTGTTTGGTATCATTTAATTAGTTGTTCAATATGAACCATGACAAAATGCACATAAAGTTGGGGGAATCATACCCCTCTGCCGGGATAGGCAATCACCCTATTCTTGCCTGGGAACCACACTGTTTTCCATCGAGAAATTCTGAATTTTAACAAAAGAAATACAATTCATATGTAAAACCACTCAGGGATCAAACTTAATATTTTTACCCATTTGCTGAAAAAACCAAGTACCGGTATGAAGGTTTTCTACTTGCTATTTTGATCAAGGTACATGTACTTGCATAAATAATTTAAAACCTTGATTCAGTTTAGGATTGCTATACATGTAAATAATGACATTTTCACAGCCATATGTAGGAATGTATCAATGAGTAATCATGCTTACTTATATCCATCTATTTAACTATGTTAGATAAATTTGTTAGTGAATAAATGTAAACCTGGTGGATTTGTTTTATTTATTACTTGAAAAAATTAGGAAGTGCTAATATTTTCTACTTGCAATCTGCAAAAATCTACTTGCATTTAGCAAGTAAATAAGTGTTAAATTTGAACCCTGCCACTGCGATTCGGGTTATTTAAAACAACGTTTTCTTCCACCATAATTTGTACAGTCCTATGATGTTGTCCATATACATTCAAAAACTGATTCCAAATATGATAAATGCAACAGCTATCTATATATTGTCAACAATTTCAGTAACTTCCTGATATGTCATTTACCAGTATCATTCTCTCCATTATCTGTACATGTTTATGCTAAATCTACTCTGAGGTTCATTAATATTGTTTATCATGCATATATGAACTTTTCGTCTAATAAAGATATGACCTAGTAAATAATCTCTTCATTTGGCAGTGACTGATAAATCAAATGCAGATGCAATACCTCCGTGTTTATTGTAGTGTACATAACATTATCTGACGTCATAAAACACCATGAAGAAAAAAAACCTGTTGGCGTCCATGTCAAGCATAACATTATGCTATGTCAAGCTGGTAAGCCATACAGAAAGTGTGGATAATCTACATGATAAATACAATACTATGTTAGTGTCTTTTATTATGAAATTTATTATAGACTGGGCACAAAAACAATGAATAGCTAATAAACAGTGCCCAATTAGTTTTTTCTAAGTCTTGCCCAATAAACTTGATAGTAAGACACTGACATAGCCTTTTTTAAGACATATCGCAATACCTCCGTGTTTATTGTAGTGTACATAACATTATCTGACGTCATAAAACACCATGAAGAAAAAAAACCTGTTGGCGTCCATGTCAAGCATAACATTATGCTATGTCAAGCTGGTAAGCCATACAGAAAGTGTGGATAATCTACATGATAAATACAATACTATGTTAGTGTCTTTTATTATGAAATTTATTATAGACTGGGCACAAAAACAATGAATAGCTAATAAACAGTGCCCAATTAGTTTTTTCTAAGTCTTGCCCAATAAACTTGATAGTAAGACACTGACATAGCCTTTTTTAAGACATATCGCTTACAATTACTCTAATGTCATTGGCCAAGAAGCAGTCATGTGCTAGAGAATAATTTGACCTATTCATTCCTTTTCGGTTTGATCTTCAACTTTCAGGTGAATAGTCTCCATTGCGAGTCAATAGTTCGTTTAGAGTCATGTAAGCGCTTTACGCAAATTATCCCACGCACACTGCGTCAAATGATCGAGATTAACTTCACAACTAAAAAGTGATAATGTTTATAACTATTTGGACAATTGTCTTTGCTTTTTCAATATAATAAACAATTATCTACTCAGTCAATGGATTAAAGCTATTCTCCCTCGGGAATGACTACTGACCCAAAACAGGAAACTTTTGGCCTCGACTTCATCCAGGTTTCGCATCAATAGTTCCCTCGGAAGAATATATTTAACCACTGACCTCAAAGAAGTAGATAGTTGTGTATTATTATATTTAATTACGTAATTTTTATTGGCTTAAATGCAGTCACCTGTAAGTCAATAGTATGAACTATTCACATCTTACCCGGTTTTTGGGTGAATAGTCTTTTATCGCGTCAACAGTTCATTCGGAGCGATGTAAGTATTTAACGCAAAGCAAATCATCATACGAGTAAAGTGTCAAAAGGCTGTGGTCGATTCCCTAATGACAATGCAATGAATGCAGAAATGGATAGGTTTATTTTAACTACCGACAAAAATCTGAATTTGTTAGTTGAGCAGAGGCATTCAGAAGTGACAAAAAGTGTGTTCAAAGTATTCGAATACCTACTGCGCCAGTTTACGTTGACCGGAGACATTAGTTATTTCACAAATATAAAGTGATAAAATTCTTTTGTTTTATTCAGTATAATAAAACATCTAAGTATCTTCTTCTCTTTCGGTAAATGGATTAAAACTATTCTTCCCCAGGAATGACTATTTACTCAAAACTGCAGGGATATATTGACCTCAACTTCGTCTCGGTCAATAGTTCCGTTTCGGAACAATAGTCACTCCCACGGAAGAATAGTTTTAACCACTGACCTCAACAGAAGTAGATAGTTGTATACGATTTGTTGTCCCGAATCTCAGTTTTGAAAGCTCTTCTTGAGGGACACTTTTGGGAACAGTTTCTTCCATATTTCCACAGTGTACTTGTCAATCCCCGAGCAGAATGACACATCAAAGAACACCAATTTCTCACAATTTGACAGAACTCTGAAGGAAAATAAAGACACCATGTTTAATTAAAGAGATAATAATTTAAATCTAAATATATTGTCACTGATTCTGTCCTTCATTAATCTATAAACAACTGTATTATATTTAATTCAATCTACTAACATCTAATTTTCATTGCTGATATTTTTACTGCAGTAAAGCATTAAAACTCATATTTCAACACAATCAGTATATAATAAAAAGAAAATATGTTGTTTTTTCATAGATATTTTTTTTATTTTCATCTTGACATGATAAAACTAACTAGAGCTGTCGCCTTTTAAGGGCGACAAATATACCCCCACTACCCGACCCCACATTCCCCACCCTACCGTTTGAGTAAAGATTGAGTGGAATGGGATGACCTCAAAATCATGTCGTCCTCTCACCACAGGCAGTTCACCTATGAAGTTTCATGAGATTTGCTCCAGGGGAAGAGGAGTTATGGAGCAGAAAAGTTTTTCATTATCGGATGGTGGTGACCTTGACCTTTGACCTAATGGCCTCAAAATCATTAGTGGTCGTCCTCTCACCACAGGCAGTTCATCTATGAAGTTTCATGAGACTTGCTTCAGTGGAAGGGGAGTTATGAAGTGGACCAGGTTTTTCATTATCGGGTCCCTGTCACCTTGACCATTGACCTACGGACCTCAAACTCAATAGGAGGCAGTTCACCTATAAAGTTTCATGAGATCTGCTTCAAGGGGACAGGAGTTATGGAGCAGACAAGGTTTTTGATTATCGGGTGCCGGTGACCTTGACCTTTGATCTAATGACCTCAAAATTAATAGGGGTTGTCCTCTCACCATAGGCAGTTCACCTATGAAGTTTCATGAGATTTGCTTCAGGGGGAGAGGAGTTCTGGAGCTGACAAGTTTGCGTCTACAGACGGACGGGGTGAGCAGGGGTATAAAAATAAGATCTGTCACTTTTCAAAATATACAACAGTTTCTCAATTATGTATGAAAACACTGTCCTCTAACGGATGGACAGACAGACAGACAGACAGACAGATGGACATACACTTACTCTTGTGCAGCTTCTGTTGACACCTGCCGTGTACCCAGTATATCTAACTGCTCTAGATCTTTACTGTGTTTGGCGATAGCGAGCAGGTCGGCATCACAGACCGTTCTGAAGACAGATGATTCATAATATATCTTATTCAGCATAATTATATATTCAGCACAATTGTATAAACAAGTGAAGCACCAACAGTGGTGTGAATGCCGGATTGCGAATTCAACATCTTAACTGAAAAATCTAAGTAAAAAGTGGGGTTAATTCAGGTAAAATACAAGACAGAATTATGGTTCTTGTCATATAACATTGTGTGATGATAGTGACGTGTGCCAAGTTTCAAAGCTTTCGAACAAATTTTTAATTGAGAAATGAAAAAACCCAAAAGAGTCGGCGTAGACAGCCGGCCAGACGGACGGATTGACAAAAGGAAAATGCCAAACAATACACCTGGATTTGCTTTGCAATCCGGCTAATAAAGTAAAAGAACATTATTAGTGTTTTACTGTTGTTTTCATTCTTTCTCTTCTATAAATATGTTAAACCAATCTTTGTGGTTGTTTTAAGAATAGAAGAAAAGAAGAATGAGTATGACATGTGAACATATGTAAAACAGACCTCAGATTTCTGTGTTAAAGATTGTTGTGTCACCTACGTAGCATGACAGACACTTAGGGATCACTTTGTCTGCCGTCTGTCGTCTGTCAAGCTTTAAACTGCAATCTAACCTTGGCCATAACTTGAAAAGTATTTGATCTATGTTCATGAAACTTCACACACATCTTCATGTTAACCCAAGGAATGTTGTTACACATGTCCAATAACTCTGGCTTACATTTTACAGAGGTATGCTCCCTTCCATAAAACTTTAACCTGCAACCTAACCAAGCTCATAACTTTCCATAACTTAAGTATTTGACCTGTGTTGAAATAAAGACACAGCCAGCAACACAAGTGTTCCGTGGAACGCCCTCCTTGTGTTAAAACAATGGCAAACTATGAATGGTAATATGTTCCAATGGCTGCCACTGTGACAGTGGTTCTAATGACGCTTGTTTGTTTGAATGGTGTTTTACGTCATTTTTAGAAATACCCGTAAAACAAAAGGCGGTAAATGCAGATGTCATCCTATAGTTTACCTGTTGGCTGTTAAATACAGCTTTTTCAGATTTGGACATCTCTGGACCAAATCTACAATACAGTTATTGCCGGACTTTATATCTGGGCTGGAAAAGAGAAACATCAAATGTAAACTACATGTTATATACATATGTTTTCAACTTCATTTGATTCTGACCGATACATTTTGTGTTGGGATTTCTAAATTATGTTAATTCTTTCACAATAAAATTTTCTAGCTATTATCATGAACAAAATATTTCAGATTTTAATCACTTTGTTATGGGGCATCAGTGGCCGAGTGGTTACTAGAGTCTCTGACTTGAAATCGCTTGCCCCTCACCGCTTGTGGGCTCATTGTTGTGGGTTCGATCATTCATGGGCCTAGGAATCTTTATGTGAGGAAGCTATCCAGTTGGCTTGCAGAACGTTGGCGATTCTACCTAGGTGCCCACCCATGTGCGAAAACTGCCCGGAGGGCCACCTGGGGTCTTCCTCCACCAATGGAAGCTGGAAAGTTGGTGCTACTATAAAATCCAATTCAATTCTTAGTTTTTAAGCAACAACAGGCTCAAATATATCTATGGTAGTATTTGTGTTTGTATGGTGTTTAACGTCATTTTCAACACATGTAAGGTTATATATGACGGTCAATTTTTTTGTGGTGGAGGCAGACTACCCCCTTTTCCTGGATAGAACCAGTACTGTACACCTTGCGCCATCCGTAAGAATTCACCTGGTAGTAATGGTACCAGTCAAATGTACTGTGCTTGCAGAACAACGGTGATTCTACCAAGGTGCCCGCCCGTGCAAGAAACCTGCCCGGAGGGGCACCTGGGATCTTCCTCCACTAATGGAAGCTGGAAAGTTTGTGTGACTATAAAATTCAATTCAATTTTTAGTTTTTAAGCAACAACAGGCTCAAATATACCTAAAGTGCTCACCTGGTAGTAATGGTACCAGTTAAATATGTACTATGGTTACTTAAATGGCACATTGTTTGTTAGATAGTTAAGCACACTTTGATGATTCCCTGATCACTTTTACATTGGACAGTCAACCTACCACCATCCTATGTCCAGTTCCTGCAGATTGGGACATCCGGCTGCCAGAGCTGACACTCCTATATGTGAGACCGTCCTGCTACGCCATAGGTCCAGTGATATCAGGCTTCTACAGCAATGGAATAAAATAAAAATGTAATAACTTCATATATCTGCCGTTGATGTAGTGATAACTAGAACTATCAATGTCTAAAATATTTATCAATGTTTTAATGCGAATAAAAATTCTAAGAAAAACAAAGGTCAATAATTCTGTAAAAATCGTAAACCCTTGATACACACACATCATATCATCAAACAAGAGGCCCAAGAGGGCCTGTGGATGCTCTCCTGGCTAAAGATAAAGATTATGCACAAGGGGCCATAACTCTTTCAAATATTGTTCAACCAGAACAGGGTGATGATATAGGCAACAAGGCTTGGTACTGATTGTCCCTGACAAGTTTCGTTGAAATCCAGCCAGAGGTTCAGGAGAACTAGTCTGTACAAAGTTAGTGTATTAAAACTTTTAAGGGGCCATAACTCTGCCAAAATTCATTCAACCAGAACAAGGCAATGATAGGTGCAACTAGGCTTGGTACTGATCATCCCCATCAAGATTCGTTGAAATCCAGCTAGGAGTTCAGAACAGACTAATCTGGACGTTTCTCTACTAAAACCTTTAAAGGGCCATAACCCTGACAAAAATCATTCAACCCGAATATGGCGATGATATGCACAACTAGGCTTGATACTGATCATTCTTGTCAAGTTTCGTTAAAATCCAGCCAGGGGTTCAGGAAAACTAGCCCGGAAAATGTTTGTGTATCAAAAACCTTTAAAGGGCCATAACTCCACCAAAAATCTGTTAACCGGAATGCGACGATGATATGCACAACTATGCTTGGTGCTGATCATCCCTGTAAAGTTTTGTTGAAATGTGGGGAGACGTTCAGGAAAACTAGTCAGGACAAAGTTTGTGTATTAAAACCTTTAAAGGGACATAACTCCGCCAAAATCATTCAACTGGAACACCGTGACGATATGTACAACTAGGCTTGGTACTGATCATCCCTGAAAATTTTCAATGAAATTTGGCCAAATGAAGGCCCTTTCTTCTTAATGAGGCCAAAATATAGCATATTTCAGAAAATCAAGGGCCATAACTCCGGTGTAAATGGTCCAATCTGGCTGGTTTTCAAACTTGTCGGACTCATTGATAGTAACAATCTGGTAAAGTTTGGTAAAGATCGGATGAAAAATGAAGACCCTATGGTATTAAGGCAAAATATAGCATTTTTAACTAAATCAAGGGCCATAACTCCGCTGTTACTGGTCCGATCTGGCTGGTTTTCGAACTTGTCTGAGCTTTTATTTATATTAACAATCTGGTAAAGTTTGGTAAAGATCTGACGAAAAATGAAGGTCCTATCGTCTTAACGAGGCAAAATATGGCATTTTTAACTAAATCAAGGGCCATAACTCCGCTGTTGCTGGTCCGATCTGGCTGGTGTTTAAACTTGTCCAAGCTTTCATTGATATGAACAATCTGGTAATTTTTGGTAAAGATCGGATGAAAAATGAAGACCCTATCTTCTTAACGAGGCAAAATATAGCCTTTTTTAACTAAATCAAGGGCCATAACTCCACTGTTACTAGTCCGATCTGACTGGTTTTCAAACTTATTCGAGCTTTCATTGATATTAACAAGATGGTAAAGTTTAGTAAAGATCGGATGAACAATGAAGCCCCTATCGTCTTAACAAGGCAAAAAATAGCATTTTAAACTAAATCAAGGGCCATAACTCCGCTGTTACTAGTCAAATATGAATGGTTTTCAAACTTGTTCGAGCTTTCATTGATATTAACAATCTGATATAATTTGGTAAAGATCGGAACAATGAAGCCCCTATCGTCTTAACGAGGCAAAATATAGCATTTTTAATTAAATCAAGGGTCATAACTCCGCTGTTACTGGTCCGATATGGCTGGTTTTCGAACTTGTTCGAGCTTTCAACGACATTAACAATGTGGTAAATTTTGGTAAAGATAGGATGAAAAATGAAGGCCCTATTGTCTTAACGAGGCAAAATATAGCATTTTGAACTAAATCAAGGGCCATAACTCTGCCGATACTGGTCCGATCTGGATAGTTATCGAACTTGTCCGAGCTTTCATTGATAGTAACAATCTGGTAAAGTTTGGTAAAGATCGAGTGAAAGATGAAGGCCCTATCATCTTAACGAGGCAAAATTTAGCATTTTTAACTAAATCAAGGGCCATAACTCCGCCGATACTGGTCCAATCTGGCTGGTTTTCGAACTTGTCCGAGCTTTCATTGATATTAACATTCTGATAAAGTTTGGTAAAGATCGGATGAACAATGAAGCCCCTATTGTCTTAACGAGGCAAAATATAGCATTTTTAACTAAATCAAGGGCAATAACTCCGCAGTTAATAGTCCGATCTAGCTGGTTTTCTAACTTGTCCGAGCGTTAATTGATATTAACAATCTGTGCAAGTTTGGTAAAGATCAAATAATAAATGAAGGTGCTAGAGCGTTCACAAGGCTTAATATGGCATTTTTCAGCAAAACAAGGGCCATAACTCCATTGAAATTATTTCGATCTTGCCGGTTTTCGAACTTGTTTGAGCTTTCATTGATATAAAGACACTGGCAAAGTTAAGTAAAGATCCAATTAATATTGAAGGCCCTAGAGTGTTCACAGGGCAGAAAATAGCATTTTTCAGAAAAAAACAAGGGCCATAACTCCAGTGTTAATGATCCGATTTAGCTGGTTTTCGGACTTGTTCGAGCTTTTATTGATATTAACAATCTGTGCAAGTTTGGTAACGATCAAATAATAAATGAAGGTGTTAGTGCGTTCACAAGGCAGAAAATAGCAATTTTCAGAAAAAAAACAAGGGCCATAACTCCAGTGTTACTGATCCGATTTGGCTGGTTTTCGAACTTGTCCGAGCTTTCATTTATATTAACAATCTGTGCAAGTTTGGTAAGGATCAAATAATAAATGAAGGTGCTAGAGTGTTCACAAAGCTTAATATGGCATTTTTCAGCAAAACAAGGGCCATAACTCCTGTGAAATTTATCTGATCCGGCTGGTTTTCGAACTTGTCCGAGCTTTCATTGATATAAAGACACTGGCAAAGTTTCGTAAAGATTCGATGAATAATGAAGGCCCTAGAGTGTTCACAAGGCAAAAGTTAACAGACGGACGGCCGACGGACGGACGACGGACGACGGACAACTCGCCATCCCATAAGCTCTGCTGGCCTTCGGCCAGTAGAGCTAAAAAAGGACCGTAAGTCTATAATAAATTAGGCATCAACAATGTATGATGTAGAGGGACATAAGGTTATCAGTTGTTATGCATACATATCATATCATCACGTGTGAACAGTACGTTGTTATGTAGTTGATATTAAACATCCACACAGTACCACGTGCATGCTTCTCTATGATTAGTTGCTACATGTTGTTACTCCGCCCATTATAATGTCCATCATGTGTAACAGACTACCATTTCTGTGTAGTATTAAATTAGTCATCAAATCTGGAGGTTGTATGTTTGTTTCTCAGAACCCAAACACAACATACGTCGAGTGTAATAACAATCCATGCAAAATTTTGAAGTGAAATCCACATGAAAATCATTATAGAGTTAATACTTCTACGTCAAACAAAGGGCCAAAATTCTGTAATAAATTAGGCTGGGTGATGTACCGTGACATAAGGTCATCAGGTGCTATGTGTATATGAAGTTTGGGAACAACCCATTCAAAACTGTTTGAGAAAAGCAAGTAATAAAAATGTGTTATGGGACATGACACGATGCAAAATAAATGTTACAGGATGCAGAGTTATGGACAGCGTGATTCCTATTTAGTCCCCAATTCACTCTGTGAAAGTGGGGATGTAATAAACATTTTGTCAGTTTCAGGACTCTCTTTCCCATGATGGACGTGCCAGGGTTGAATCACTGTTCTCATAATGCTACATTTTTCCATAAAGTTATCTTAATTTATTTATTCCATTAAAAGCGGATGTGTCAAACTGTTTTACTAGGGTATCAGACTTCTAATTACCACTAATTAGTCGCAGATAACTGGGTACTTGTAATCACACTATGTTCTACTAGGGCACCAGACTTCTAATTACCTCTAATTAGTCGCAGGTAACTGGGTACTGGTAATCACACTATGTTTCCATTAACAGTGGATGGGTCAAACTGTTCTACTAGGGCACCAGATTAATAATTACCACTAATTAGTTGCAGGTAACTGGTTACTGGTAATCACACTATGTTTGCATTAACAGCAGATGGGTCAAACTGTTCTACTAGGGTACCAGACTTCTAATTACCTCTAATTAGTCGCAGTTAACTGGGTAATGGTAATCACACTATGTTTTTTAGTCAATACTTTTTGTATATGATCATTTGGCTGATTATTATAAAGGATAGATAGATAGGCATAAGATACCAAAACTGAGACGTTTTGAATTTAACAATTTGAATAAAGACAAAACAGAGAGAGAGAGCACACATACTTGCAATGATTCCCGAGTTCTATGAGCACCTCGTCATACATGTTTATACAGTTACACGAGCCCAGATTCAGTATACGTAGTTCTGGGCAAGATCTGTAAGGTACAAACAATAAATTCATATTGAGCTACCCTTGCAAAATGAAAACTGATTTTATCTTAACAGAAATTAGTTCTGGTTGAATTTTCTAGAAAACAAGAGCGCTGCCTAACGGCGCATTATACGCTCATTTGCATAAGTTTTTATGTTAAAAGCATTTCCTAGGTGTCAGGTCAATATGACCTTTGACCTTCAAACAAAAAAAGCCATGGCAATCTTGACCATTGACCCAAAAGCAATAGGATTTCTCCTCTGACCAAGGGCAATGTATGTTTAAAGTTTTTAAAAGTGTAGGTGTTTCATTTTCAAGTTATCATGCGGAATGCATTTTTCTATATAAGGTGATGGTGACCTTGACCTTTTTTTGACATTATGACCCCAAAAGCAATAGGGTTCCTCCTCTCACCAAGGGCAATGTACCTATAAGTTTTATGAGTGTAGGTGTTATGGTTTTGAAGTTATTTTTGGTATACTTCCATATAAGGTCACTGTGACCTTGACCTTTGACCTACTGACCCCAAAAACAATATGGTTCCCCCTCTCATCTAGGGCAATGCACCTATGAAGTTTAATGAGGGCGGGTCTAATACTTTTGGAGTTATCGTGCGGAAAGCGAATTAGTTACTGATGGATGGACATAGGGACAGACAACCCCATACCGTAATACATCACGTTTTTCATAAAAAAAATAGCATGCTCTACTTTCGAGGCCTTCTCTTTTAATGGAAACAGTAAAAAATTGGGCAAAATTCTGCTAAATTCCATGTAATACAAAATTACGACAATTGTCTTAACAAACTACTTTTATGTCAGTGAGTACATATGTAAAGTTTCATTGAGTTTCTTCAAGGGATTTTTGAGATATGAGAAAATGAATATTAAATAACATAATTCTGTTAGAATGCAAAACAGGGTTATGACACTTACCTCTGTGAGTGTGGATACATGTGTGAAGTTTCATTAAAATTCTATTAGCGTTTCTACGATATGAGCTTACCGAAAAAGATTAAATGATGCCAATGCTAAGGCAAGTAGAATAGATAGTCTTTTCTAATAAAACTATCATAATACATTTAAATCTTTTTATTAAATGTGCAAACTTGATCTTTACGTTTCATCAGATTTAAGTTTCACCAGATTTAAGAATTAATTATGAAATAAATGTGTCTGGAAAGTTTGTGAAGTCATCCAGTTTTCCAGACCAAGCCTTTTTATATATAAAGCATAAACATTAATTACACCAAAGGTAAGTGTTTGATGGGTCCCTAATTAACATTCTAACATTTTGTTTGAAACTGAAGCACATTATGAGTTTTATTTGTATTTGGATTTACACCCGTAATTCTTTTCTAGAACGCATACAGACAATGTTATAGAGTTGTCTGTATTGAAATATTGAATTTTGCGACGGTATATCTATATCAATGGTAGCAAATTTTGTTTAGTGGCGACGCGTTAGCAGAGCCATTAAACACGATTTGCGACCGTTAAACGCCAGATATACCGCTGCAAAAGTCAAAATTTCAAAACTGGTTAAACGGTTCCTAACACATTTCATTGTTTTAGACAGTTTACTCACAAACGTATCGAAATAAAAGTAATTGACATCAAGTTAATGTCACATGACTGGATTTGCGATGGGTTATGATAGTTGCAAATTTTCTAAAGTCAACCAATCGAATTGCAGGATTTTTGTCAAGTGCGTTAGAAAATACAACAATTCAAACTAAGATAACGGTGCATGCAGCTATTTAACCACAAACTGACCTGATAATTGACAATACAGTATGAGAGTCCACGCTGGTTCTATACAGGTTTAGGCGTTCCAGATTCTTCAAGCTTCTAATGTGCAATAGCCCGTAGCTTTCCACTTTACTGCAGCTATCGAGATCTAGCTCTGGGAACAGAAAACTGACATTATTATTTTTTATTTACTAACTCTTTAGAACCCACACCCTTCATCTCCATCTAGATAAAGCAACAGAAAACTGAAGTTATTAGTTATTTATTTACTGATTCTTTAGAACCCACACTCTTCATCTCCATCTAGATAAAGCAATAGAAAACTGAAGTTATTAGTTTTTTATTTACTGATTCTTAAGAACCCACACCCTTCATCTCCATCTAGATAAAGCAACAGAAAACTGAAGTTATTAGTTATTTATTTACTGATTCTTTAGAACCCACACCCTTCACCTCCATCTAGATAAAGCAACAGAAAACTGAAGTTATTATTTATTTATTTACTAAACGTCTAGACCCACATCCTGAATCTCTATCTGCCAGACGTTGCCCTCTACGTTTCATTCTGGTCCCACCTTTTCATTCCTGCAACAATGTGGAAAATACAGAACAAAATGTAATAAGATTAATTGTATAATGTACATGATGTAGGAAAGAGTGTTTCACAGAGCTGTTTATAATAATTTATTCTAAAGATTTTTAATGTTATCAATGTCAAGTGAGCTAATCCAAAACATTAACAAAATCAGTATTAGCAAATGATTCCTAGAATATTATATTAAGTTTTAGTACATACACATTTACTTTCAATGTAACATGAAACGTCAATATTCGCCCATAGCGCATGTAGTGACATGTTCATACTGACGTGTAGTAAAATCCATTGCACTGGAACTACTATTTTTGCATACTCCTTAGGGATTGGTGCAATTCGCAGTGATGTAAACAATAATAGTATTTTTGTTTCATTGTGAAAAATTCCCATGATGTTACGACAGTATGTTTGTTTCAAATAAATGTTTTTGGTGAAAATTAACTGTTAAAACCTATTCTTTGGTTCTTATTATTCGTTTTTATATTAAAAATGCGTACCTGTATGCAATAACAAGTTTATTAGATCTGTATTGGTATATATACAATCGTTCTTCCACGTATAAATATTGCGCTCCTAAAGTCACGCAATATTATTACGTGGAAGAATTGATGCATATATCCCAATACAGATCTAATAACCTATAACTGTACAATATAGACCAATAACCCTCTATACAAAGTGCATCCGTGGCCAGGGTGGTAAAGGAGCTGCATTTGAAACTGTTTCGCATCTCATTGCTGCGGGTTTGAATCCCACTAGGAACTTGACTTGAGCGAGAAAGTGTCATTTCCTATGGATGGTGGGAGGTATACAGTACTGGTTCTTCCCAAGAATAAGTGGGTGGTCTGCCCCCACCACGAAAAAATTTACCATTCAAATGATACGGCTTATTTTTTCTTTTTTTAACAGATTACTTTCTTGGGATATGTTTTGAGTGGTTAAATTATTTTTAAAGGGAGTATATTGTACATCAGGCTTCTTTTAGAAGAATATGACATTTGAAAAATGTTCCAATTCACGATAAACACAACATTGCCATATACATCAAAACACAGTGTTTTCACTGTTGTTCAGTACAATTTTAATTCACCATTACGAGGTCCCGCCTTGATTCAATTAAGCGATTGGAAAGATTATATTAGCATTATTTTATAATGAATATTTCGGTAATAAAACATGTTTAAAAACATGTTTAACTGAAAAAATGCGATAAACTGTTTAAAATTACCTATTAAATGTTTTAATTTTACAATACGCAAACTTTTAAACCGAAATTAAAGTTTTATTTCATAGCCCAGCCAACCCCATTTTCGCTTCTTGGAGAAGGAGTTTGATGGGGTATGAAAGTTTATACTCGGACCACGTAATGCCATATAATTATACTCTGACAGTACATTTAAAAACGCAACATTTTTGATTTTCGATTATTTTTAGTCAACTGGTTAAGTGTTTTTTTCAAATCAAGATTGTGTTTTTGTTAGTACACAAGTCTCTTTGTCCCAAAGGCTCAAAAATGGCGATAAACAGTTGCATAAGATTTGCTCTACTTCTTTCAGTAATAACACATTTCGAACGAGGACTTCAATTCCACTCTAGAAATTAAAATACCAAGTGTTGCATTATCAAATGTACTAAGTGTGTATTTTGAATGGAGTCAGGCATACAATGATTAAATTAACCCGGGTGCGTAACCTAGGATAGCACATACTTCTGTGCATTTCTGTGTTTTATGTTCATTCACTACGTTTTGGCTTTTAGAATAAAAAATATCATTAATTGTCATTTTTAAGTTGGAGCGCTACCACTCCAACGCAAAACCTGATCTAGCCTCTATAAAGTCAAATTGGCCCAGCTTGAGTCTTAATGATGCTCCTACCACTTGTGGACGTAACTAGTGTAACATCAGCCCACAGTAATGGCCTCGTCTTCCTTCATCAGCCTTTACAATGTGTCTGCTTACCTGTTAAGTTCGGGCAATGTGTCACAATCTGTTCTATGGACTCCGTCTTCAGAAAACTACACGATGATACATACAGGCACCTTAAGTTATGACCACAGGCTTGCAAATACCTGCAAAAAAACAGATGTCATTTTGTTACTGCAAGATTGTCAATATCTGGACTGGAAAAAATATGATGTTATTTTGTGAATGTAAGCTTGTAAATGCCTGGGGGGAAAAAGAAGTCATTTTGTGACTGTATAAAGCTTATAAATGCCTGAAATACAGGTGCAATATTGTGACTGTTGGCTTTATATTGTTTTCAAAAAGAAATTCCTCAATCTTCATTTCAGTTGGGTTCTTTAATTGTCAAGGAGGGCAACTTTATCAGACTGTTTTCTTTCGTTCCAATCCTACTAACTAAAATTACAAAGGGCAATAACTCTAATTTGAATGATACAGAGTTACGGTTCTTGCACTCTATACTTTCTCTCATTGCCCTCTATTATTGTGTGAAGTTTCATTGCAGTCCCATCAGCAGTTTTGAAGATATGCCCCGGACAAAAAATTCTAAATATAAAATTACAAGGGGCAATAACTCTAATTTGAATGATGACAGAATGACGGACGGACAAAGTGGCAACTATATGCTCGCCCTTTTATTCTTCCTAAACCCACCTTTATATATAAAACTAGAATTATCACTGAAGGTGATGAATACCCTGCTTTTTTTATTTTAAGTCCAACAAAGGACCATAATTCTGTAATAAATTAGGCAATCAACTATGGGTGATGTAGAGGGACATAAGGTGTTATGTGTAAATGAAGTTTGGGAACAACCCATTCAAAACTGTTTGAGAAATGCTAGTAATACAAAAGTGTTACACGACAGGACGGGATGGGACAAAAATGTTATGCGACGCGAGTTACGGACAACGTGATTCCTATATATAGCCCCCACTTCACTTTGAGAATGTGGGGGTATAATTATACAGCTGTAATTTTATTTATTATCAGTAAATATTTTGTACGTTTAGTAAAGCTGGAGATATTACACTTAGTCCAGTTTTGAACAAACATGAGCAACTCATTTTAGTCTCCTTACAGTATGACCTCAGCTGTTGGTGTGACTATAAAACCTAATTCAAATCAATTATCTTTAAAAGGAAAAGCAAAACACAATCAAATAGATTATTTTAAACTTAGAGAATTGTTGCACCTTAAAAAAATTCCTACCTACAGAAGGCATCGTTGGAGACTATGTTACTATGGCACCAAGACAGATTAAGTCTCTGTAAAAATCTACTTCTACTCTGCAGACTGTCCAAGGCTATATCATTCACCTGCAAAAGAAATATTAGTATACCAGCATTAACTAAGGCAAATAGGTCCAAAGAATTGTTTTTTTTTTTATTACATTTCTATGGGTTTATGATCAGTATTTCTCAGAGAAAGAAAATTTATAAACGCTGAAATTATTAATAACTAACTCCGAACACAAAAATAATTAACTGTGACTTTGAGTCAGGACATCAATAAAGTGTTAATAATGTCGAAGTCATAACTTTCAACATTAGCGAATTATTACGATTCAGGTTTAAAATCTTTCACTCCATAGCAGGCATGGTGCTTTTACTCACTGACGTATGCTTTTCTTTTGGAAAAGAACCACACGCCATTAACGTATGAAGGATTTCCTTAAAATCGATCCCAGTAGTTAATTAAGGTTTTCAGTGATTAACAACTTTGAAGGGACACACAGCAATCTTGAAGTTTGCATCAATTAAAATTAGCATATCTAGTGGTATTTATTCATCCAGTATCATTTTAATTGTAAACCTCTTCGTATATAATTAAAATTGTTATTTTTTTATTTTCTTTATTATTAAACTATATTTCTAAATATTTTATTTGTGCAATATATTCAGATGGTAATAATGCAAATTGCATTGAACTATTACAACAATTGAAAATATGCAAGTTATGTAAAACAAGAGGTCAATGACCTTGAACTCTACTGATAGGTTTTGATAGATAGATCAGCAATCCTGTAAAGTTTCATGAAAATCTGTCAAGTAGTTTCAGAAGAGTAGTCGCTCCAAGTTTTTAATATATAATTCTATGTAATCAAAGATGGCCACTGGCAGCCATGTTTATGTTGAATCAAAATAATTTTCAACAAGGACCAACATCATGTCATGCTGATCATTTTAGAAAAAGTCCCAGATCAATATCACTTATAGTTTTCAAGAAATAGGTGTTACAAACTTGCTTTTTTTAAATCTATTTTTAGCTGTGGCGACCATCTTGAATTTCCGGCCGACCTGAAATTTTCCTAGGATCAACTAGATATCAAGTGCAACATTCCTGTCAAGTTTCCATGAAAATCTGTCAAGTAGTTTCAAGGAGTAGCCGCTACACGCTTTTACTATATAACTCTATATAAACAAAGATGACCACTGGCAGCCATGTTTAATGTCGATTCAAAACGGTTTTCGACAAGAACCAACAGCATGTCATGCTGATCATTTTAGAAAAAGTCCCATATTAATATCACTTATAGTTTTCAAGAAGTATTCGCTACAAACTTGCTTTTTAAAAATCTATTTTTAGCTTTGGTGGCCATCATGGATTTCACATCAATGTGATTTTTTTTGCTAGGATCAACTAGATATCATGGGCAACATTCCTGTAAAGTTTCATGAAAACCTATCCAGTAGTTTCAGAGGAGTAGTCGCTACAAAAAAGTTTATGGACGGACAGACAGACACCGCACCATGGCATAAGCTCTGCTGATCTTTGATTAGTAGAGCTAAAAACTAACAGATCGAGGCGAGTTTTAAACAAATCAAGATTGCCAAGTGTTCCTTTAAAAAGGCATTCAATGTTCATTTTGCGTTAATAAAACAGCAGTACTACCTGGGTCCAGTGTGGCTGCAGGTTCAGTTCTGTGTACTGCAGTGAATCATAGCTGTGCTTGTGTAGTAAGCTGTTAATGGAAGATAACATGTGTCCATGGGACATGGATGCCCCGCATTAAGGCTGTCAGTCACTTTTAAAAATAGACTTAAACGAACCAATTCAATGTTACCTTTTTTCGTATGTAAAGGCGGAGTGATGAACTGTTGGAGACGGACATATAGTCAGAGGGATGAACAGACAGGCGAGGGTAACACTATAAGCCCATTCCACTGTTGTGGCAGGGCATAAAATATAAGAAGCATATGTTATGTCTTCAAAGTAAGATTCCTTCACAGCATTCTATATCTGCTATATTTATAATATTCAATTTGTTGTGCTCATTTATGATGTAATATACATGTGTCTGTTACTCTACATAGTGACAAACACAGTAACAGCTGTAACATGTTACCTATATGCTATACATATGCATTTGTAAAGTTAAATGCCAGCATAATCTTGCTACCCTACAAAGTGACAACACAGTGAGGGAGCTCAAGATAACAACCACAACATAACATGTTACCTATATGCTGTACACATGACTGTGAACAGTTATATACCTGCATAATCTTGCTACTCTACATAGTGACAACACAGTGAGAGAACCCAAGATGACAACCATGTTACCTATATGCTGTACACATGACTGTGTACAGTTATATACCTGCATAATCTTGCTACTCTACATAGTGACAACACAGTGAGAGAACCCAAGATGACAACCATGTTACCTATATGCTGTACACAGGCATGTGTACAGTTATATACCTGCATAATCTTGCTACTCTACATAGTGACAACACAGTGAGGGAGCTCAAGATGACAACCATAACATAACATGTTACCTAGTATATGCTATACACAGGCATGTGTAAAGTTATATATCTGCATGATCTCGTTAACCTACATGTACATAGTGACAACGCAGTGAGGGGACCCAGGATGACAGTTATAACCTATATGCTGTACACATGACTGTGTAAAGTTATATATCTGCATGATCTCGTTAATCTACATGTACATAGTGACAATGCAGTGAGGGGACCCAGGATGACAGTTATAACCTATATGCTGTACACATGACTGTGTAAAGTTATATATCTGCATGATCTCGTTAACCTACATGTACATAGTGACAACGCAGTGAGGGGACCCAGGATGACAGTTATAACCTTTATGCTGTACACATGACTGTGTATAGTTATTTACCTGCATAATCTTGCTACCCTACATAGTGACAACACAGTGAGGAGCCCAAGATGACAACCATAACATAACATGTTCCCTATATGCTGTACACATGAATGTGTACAGTTATATACCTACATAATCTTACTACCCTAAATAGTGACACAGTGAGGGGACCCATGATGACAGTTATAACATATTACCTAAATTGAACACAATCATGTAAAGCTATAAATTAGAACAATCACTGAAGGTGATGAATACCCCCGCTTTTTTTATTCTAAGTCCAACAAAGGGCCATAATTCTGTAATAAATTAGGCAATCAACAATGGGTGATGTAGATTATTATTAGTATATGAAGTTTGGGAACATCCCATTCAAAACTGTTTGAGAAATGCTAGTACCGGTAATAAAAAAGTGTTATGGGAGCGATGTGACAAAAATATAGTACATGATGGGACGGGACGCGACACACTGTTACGGACAACATGATCCTATATAGGCCCCACTTCACTTTGCGAAAGCGAGGATATAACAATATAATCTAGAACATGTACGTTTGACACAGTCCTGTAAAGTTATATACCGGTACCTGCATGTTCTGGCAACCCTACACAGTGACAACACATCGAGAAAACTCAGAATTAGCTGTATACATTCTTCCTGTAAAAAAAGTAATCAATTTAGTTTTTATTCAATTTAAAAGTGAGTGTACACCATTTGTAAACATACTATTTAGCTCACATTTAACATGTCTGACAAAAACATTTTTCTTAAATCTGTTTTTTTTGTTAACAAAAATCACAAGTCAGTTTTATAAAATCTGGGTTTATTTAAATAAGATAATGTTCTAAAATGCATTTGAAAAAAGACATGTGTTTATTTTGTGTACTGAGCTAATTTACCTGATAATTTGTTGTTTTTGAAAGCCAAAAATAATCACACTTTATATAATAAATGTTCTGCCTCAAGTTAAGGGTAACTGAAAAAAAGTCTTATTTTTTTTTAAATTTGTTATGACACTTCAGTCTATAGAAAAATTACAGTGTCATCTGCTAGTGAGTGAAAGATAAATTTGTTTAATTGGATCCTTTGGTAGATTATCTGGTAATAATTCACATGCAATGGTTAGATTTAGGCAACACACTCATGATCCCACTTATTTGCTACATGCATTGTATTAGCCAGCCAACCGTGCAGCCGTCTTTGGCACGGCCGTTTTTGAAAAACCGCGGCCAATATTTGGGGGAGTGGGTAGGGTAAAAAAAAAAAAAAAAAAATTGTTTTTTTTTTGCTCAACAACACTTCCAAACTCTAACTTTCTCAATAGTGTTATTTGTTGTATACATTTATAGAAGAAATACGTTCTAAAATGTATTTTTTTCACCTTTATCTGTAAAAATAAATTACCACAGAGACACCCACTTGTCGCGAATTGGCGCGTGTTAGAAACTTATTTTGCACACCCTGATTGCATATTTGCACACCCAGTTCTTGAGTTTCCGCCTAATACACCGGCTACATGTTTTCAAGGAATACTCGAACATTTACCTGGAGTGAATTATTATCTGATAAACTACTCAAATATCCAAATTAACACAGTAAATCTCTAAAAAGACACTTACAGGTAATAAATCAAAATATCCGTTATCTGCCTCCACATCTTCTTCTTCCCTTTCACATATCTGTCTTTCAATATTTCCCTCACTTTGCTGTCCATCTTCTTCCTCCACCTTAACTCTATCCATTCCTTTTTCTCCAATACCTTTTTCGTGTTTCTCAGGAGAACCAGCTTTGGAATTTATAGACAATTCTTTCATAGCAGAGCATGCTGCTGAAACCTGAGTCATGTGATTACCTCCACTGTCTGGAAAAATACAATTATATGTCTTTACAAACTGCTTAACCCAATAAAAAATTATAAAGTTGCAGACTCAGTTTTATTGAGCCTGATCATGGGTATACAAGGCAGTTGCGACACTACCCATGTCCACTATTAAGGGATTAAGACATAAATCAGCATCAAATATAGTTATATAGGGTCTTCATTACTTATCAACAGTTAGACAGAGAAATGTTAAGAAATGAAACATTTATAACCAATGTTAAGTTTTTGTGATGTCAGACGAATGATGGAAGGATGATGCAAGACGACTGACAAAGTAATTCTCTCTATCGCTTTTTCTTTGAAAAGCTGACACAAACAACCAATTTCCATCAGTACATTGTGAAGGGTATTTCTAGTTTGTTCAATATGTATATAAATATTTGTCATTTTCTAATTAATAATGACTTCCGTTGGATTTCTGCCTTTACAACTTAAATATGGTCATTACCCATGAATAAAACAGTCTATACCAATCTCTTACTTACTTAAGCCGCAATGTGTTTTAGTAATAACCTCGAAAAGTGATCAAGGCTCGAGAGATCACTACCTGTCCACACAGCTTATGGAGTAAATACTTTATAAAGTATTCCCACAGACCAGTAATTTGAATGAAACTTAAAACTCATGTCCTCACAGAATCATCAAACTGACTATGAACCAAACACCTACATCAAAGGGGTCGAGAGGGATTTCAAGAATATATTGGCAAAATGTTATTCTGAACGCTATTACGACTAGAGCTGTCACCTTTTAAGGGCGACAAATATACCCCAGCTACCAGTCCCTCCCACCAAACACCTACATCAAAGGGGTCGAGAGGGATTTCAAGAATATATTGGCAAAATGTTATTCTGAACGCTATTACAACTAGAGCTGTCACCTTTTAAGGGCGACAAATATACCCCAGCTACCAGTCCCTCCCATTCCCCACCCTACCGTTTGAGTAAAAATGGAGTGGAATGGGATTTTCATGATCAGGTAATGGTGGCCTTGACTTTTGACCCACTGATCACTGCAGATCCCGTTGGAGGGAAGGCAGAGGGGTAGAAACACCCCCAAATTCATGTTCATTTTATCATTTTTTGTTCATGCTCATTTAAGGTCCTTATCATGACCCCTGCATTGTTTCAGGTGCCATCTCGCTCATATCACTAGAGCAGTGGCAGAAAAACTATAACGTGGCTCCAGTGTTAAATGGAATGTCTACAATAGAATTTGCAGCAACTCTGCAGTTCAGGGTGAGAAGGTTCTAGGCCCGTTCTTCATATTTTATCTTGATGTACATGGAGGATGAGCCTGGCATGTTCATTCCTGTTAGGCGCCATATAACCTGTCATGTGTTGGTATGCCTTAAAACCCCAATTCAATTCAAGTTCTACTGATGTCAAAACCAATAGAGGCCATCTTTTTATCATAGGCAGACGACCTATGAAGTTTCATGAGATTTGCTTCAGGGGGAGAGGAGTTATGGAGCGGACAAGGTTTTTCATTATTGGGTCCCGGTGACCTTGACCTTTGACCTCAAAATCAATAGATTTAGTCCTCTCACCACAAGGCAGCTCAAAGGTCAAGGTCACCAGCACCCGATAATGAAAAACCCTGTCTGCTGCATAACTCCTTTCCCCCTGAAGCAAATATGGTAAAACCTCATAAGTGAACTGCTTGTGGTGACAGGACGGCCCTACTGATTTTGAGATCAGTAGGTCAAAGGTCAAGGTCACCGGCATCCGATAATGAAGAAATGTGTTTGCTCCGTAACTCCTGTCCCCCTGAAGCAAATATCATGAAACTTTATAGGTGAACTTCCTGTGGTGAGAGGACAACCCCTATTGATTTTGAGGTCAGTAGGACAAAGGTCAACTAGAGCTGTCACCTTTTAAGGGCGACAAATATATACCCAGCTACCAGTTCCCCCATTCTCCACCTTAGTAAAAACTAAGTGGAATGGGATTTTCATGATCAGATAATGTTTTGACCTACTGATCTCAAAACCAATAGAGGCCATCTTTTCATCACAGGCAGTCCACCTATGAAGTTTCATGAGATTTGCTTCAGGGGGAGAGGAGTTATGGAGCGGACAAGGTTTTTCATTATCTTGCACTCACCTGTAACCAGGCACTGTTTATCCATCACACTGGCATCTTCCTGCACTCACCTGTAACCAAGCACTGTTTATCTACACACTGGCATCTTCCTGCACTCACCTGTAACCAGGCATTGTTTGTCCATCACACTGGCGTCTTTCTACACTCACCTGTAACCAGGCACTGTTTGTCCATCACACCGGCATCTTCCTGCACTCACCTGTAACCAGGCATTGTTTGTCCATCACACTGGCGTCTTTCTACACTCACCTGTAACCAGGCACTGCTTGTCCATCACACTGGCATCTTTCTGCACTAACCTGTAACCAGGCACTGTTTATCCATCAGACTTGCATCTTCCTGCACTCACCTGTAACCAGGCACTGTTTATCCATCAGACGCGTCTTCCTGCACTCACTTGTAACCAGGCACTGTTTATCCATCTGACTTGCATCTTCCTGCACTCACCTGTAACCAGGCACTGTTTATCCATCAGACTTGTGTCTTCCTGCACTCACCTGTAACAAGGCACTGTTTATCCATCAGACCTGCATCTTCCTGCACTCACCTGTAACCAGGCACTGTTTATCCATCAGACCTGCATCTTCCTGCACTCACCTGTAACCTGGCACTGTTTATTCATTAGACCTGCATCTTCCTGCACTCACATGTAACCAGGCACTGTTTGTTCATCACACTGGCGTCTTTCTGCACTCACCTGTAACCAGGCACTGTTTATCCATCAGACCTGCATCTTCCTGCACTCACCTGTAACCTGGCACTGTTTATCCATCAGACCTGCATCTTCCTGCACACACCTGTAACCAGGCACTGTTTGTCCATCTGACTTACATCTTCCTGCACTCACCTGTAACCAGGCACTGTTTGTCCATCACACTGGCGTCTGTCTACACTCACCTGTAACCAGGCACTGTTTTTCCATCACACTGGCGTCTTTCTGCACTCACCTGTAACTAGGCACTGTTTATCCATCAGACTTGCATCATCCTGCACTCACCTGTAACCAGGCACTGTTTGTCCATCAGACTTGCATCATCCTGAATGTAACCAGGCACTGTTTGTTCATCACACTGGCGTCTTTCTGCACTCACCTGTAACCAGGCACTGTTTATCCATCAGACCTGCATCTTCCTGCACTCACCTGTAACCTGGCACTGTTTATCCATCAGACCTGCATCTTCCTGCACACACCTGTAACCAGGCACTGTTTGTCCATCTGACTTACATCTTCCTGCACTCACCTGTAACCAGGCACTGTTTGTCCATCATACTGGCGTCTGTCTACACTCACCTGTAACCAGGCACTGTTTTTCCATCACACTGGCGTCTTTCTGCACTCACCTGTAACTAGGCACTGTTTATCCATCAGACTTGCATCTTCCTGCACTCACCTTTAACCAGGCACTGTTTGTCCATCAGACTTGCGTCTTCCTGCACTCACCTGTAACCAGGCACTGTTTGTCCATCTGACTTGCATCTTCCTGCACTCACCTGTAACCAGGCACTGTTTGTCCATCAGACTTGCATCTTCCTGCACTCACCTGTAACCAGGCACTGTTTGTCCATCAGACTTGCGTCTTCCTGCATTCACCTGTAACCAGGCACTGTTTGTCCATCTGACTTGCGTCTTCCTGCACTCACCTGTAATCAGGCACTGTTTGTCCATCTGACTTGCATCTACCTGCACTCACCTGTAATCAGGCACTGTTTGTCCATCAGACTTGCGTCTTCCTGCACTCACCTGTAATCAGGCACTGTTTGTCCATCAGACTTGCATCTTCCTGCACTCACCTGTAACCAGGCACTGTTTGTCCATCTGCCTTGTATCTTCCTGCACTCACCTGTAACCAAGCACTGTTTGTCCATCAGACTTGCGTCTTCCTGCACTCACCTGTAACCTGGCACTGTTTATCCATCAGACCTGCATCTTCCTGCACACACCTGTAACCAGGCACTGTTTGTCCATCAGACGTGTGTCTTCCTGCACTCACCTGTAACCAGGCACTGTTTATCCATCAGACTTGCGTCTTCCTTCTCCTGCACCGTAGCACTGCCATACAGAAGCACATAATCCAGCTCTGTATAATAGTGCACCAGCGTGTGGCATAACTCCAACCTTATCAGACTGTAACGAAAATCAGTAAACATGTATTTATAAATCAACCAATCTGCTAAATCTGTAAAAGCCCTTTTCATAGGAAATTTCAATCAGTTAAGAATTTTGTTCAATTACATTAATTTTTAATTGCTGAAAGTTGAAAGGTAAATAGTCAGGTGTCATGTGTCACTCGGAGTCATTCTTGGTTTAGAGTCCGACCAAGATCAGAGTCAGAGTCAGGCATCAACAGTATGCAGAGAGTAACACATCATTGCAGTCGGAGTCATACCACAGAGTCAGAGTTATGCATCTGAATCCAAGTCCGACACATCCCAGAGTCTGTGTCACATATCAGAATTATGCATAGAAGTATATGCAGCTGAGTCATGCATCAATGTCAGACTTTGTGGATTCCGAGTTATACCAATTCGTCACACAATAGAGTCACACATCAGTGTCATCATTTAGTTCGACTCGCACATCAGAATCCCATCAAAGTCATCAAGGACAGTTAGTCGATACAACCTCGTGTAGTCGTGCATCAGTCAGCCACACTCAGATATTTGCATCTTTCAACTCTGTTCTAAAACATCTATATTACAATCTGCAAAACAAGCACCTATATTCAGTATTCACTTACTCTGTAGGGAACGGGCACTTTGTAAGTTGTGGGCAGAACATTCTGGATTGTAAACCAGGAAGAGTGGTTTCCCCTTCCCATAGGGTCTTCCATCTATTGCTGAAGATATAAAGATATAAATAATGACAATAAAAAAAGAAAATAAATTTCTCCGCATAGCCTGTAATAAAAGCTTCAATTTGTTTTAACAAGATGGCCATCGTCAGCACGTCCAGTCACCAGATGGCCATCGTCAGCATGTCTAGTCACCAGATGGCCATCGTCAGCACGTCCAGTCACTAGATGGCCATCGTCAGCATGTCCAGTCACTAGATGGCCATCGTCAGCATGTCCAATCACCAGAGATCACGCAGTTGATGGCCATCGTCAGCACGTCCAGTCACCAGATGCCCATCGTCAGCACGTCCAGTCACTAGATGGCCATCGTCAGCATGTCCAGTCACTAGATGGCCATCGTCAGCATGTCCAGTCACCAGATGGCCATCGTCAGCACGTCCAGTCACTAGATGGCCATCGTCAGCATGTCCAGTCACTAGATGGCCATCGTCAGCATGTCCAGTCACTAGATGCCCATCGTCAGTACGTCCAGTCACTAGATGGCCATCGTCAGCATGTCCAGTCACCAGATGCCCATCGTCAGCATGTCCAGGCACTAGATGGCCATCGTCAGTACGTCCAGTCACTAGATGGCCATCGTCAGCACGTCCAGTCACTAGATGGCCATCGTCAGCACGTCCAGTCACTAGATGGCCATCGTCATTATGTCCAGTCACCAGAGATCACAAAGTTAAGTAATAATTAGGTCAAGGTCAAGCATGCTGACCTACTTTTAGGAGATTCTGGTTGTTAATATGCAGTTGTGTATCCAGTTTGAAGGCTGTACAGTAAGCAGTGTCTTAGAAACTGAGCTGTACACAATCGTTGACATTTTCAGACACAACATCAATAACAGTTAAAAAGTAGGTGAAAGACATGATGACCTACTTTTGGTAGGAATTTAAGTGTTAATCAATATGTATACAGTGTTGTTAAGAAATTGGTGTCTTAGAAACTGTAAAATTTTGAGACACGCCAATGGATGAGAGTGATCCTGACACCTCAAACTTTTGACAGAAGTTGCTCAATAAAAAAATCCTCTGCCCGTTATGCTAGACATACTTTAATTATATACAAGACCAGTTTTCACCTATCATTGTTGGCATTTACAATCAATTTCCAGTTTCAATATAAAACACTTACAATTTACACCCAGTGTCTACATCTGTGTCATCACTTCTCTCACAAGCGAGGATTCTAACGACACAACCCGGGTTGTAAGTTTCATATATCTCCAGTTTTATTGGGTAAACCTTCCTCTGAAAGGACAGCTCTGAAAAACAACAACACAATATTACATGTATAAGTTAAAACCTATTACTGAAATGAAACAACATATTTATGAGGGTTTAGCTTTATAGAGTAAAAACCTTTTGTTTGAATGAGTTCTGAAAGGAAACAACAGAATTCTGAGGGCATAGTTTTATTGACTAAATTCTTCTTTTGAATGAGTTCTGAAAGGAAACAACAGAATTCTGAGGGCATAGTTTTATTGACTAAATTCTTCTTTTGAATGATTTCTGAAAGGAAACAACAGAAATCTGAGGGCATAGTTTTATTGACTAAATTCTTCTTTTGAATGAGTTCTGAAAGTAAACAACAGAATTCTGAGAGTATAGCTTTATAGAGTAAAAACGTTCTTTTGAATGAGTTCTGAAAGGAAACAACAGAATTCTGAGGGTATAGCTTTATATATAGAGTAAAAACCTTCTTTTGAATGAGTCTGAAAGGAAACAATAGAATTCTGAGGGTATAGCTTTATTGAGTAAAACCCACCTCTGAAATAGATTTAGCTCTGGAATGATAAACATCTGAAGTTACATATTACGCTACCAATGAAATGACATTTTTGAAATGAACCAAGATATACACCAGTTTCTAGCATTACTAACAGTAAGCTACCGCTAAAATAATGGCTCTGAAATAACAAGATATGAGTTTATACTAGGTTTACTGAGTGCAACCTTTCTCTGAAATTACAGCTCTTTAATGTAATGCATTTCACTAAACATGAATGGATATGATATTGATTTTGAGATCAGATGTTAAAGTTTGACTTTAATAATGGACCTAGTTTTATATATTTTGAGCTCAATCAATTCTGCAGAGACCATCACTGTTAGTAAATATGTGCCATTCACATTTTTAATTTTGTCGACCTTGTTCTGCGAAACACTACATATGTAACTAATATGCCAACTAATTTAGTAGAGCAAAATATCATGTTAAAATGAGAAGTAAATATTCCATGATTGTATGTAAAAAGATAAGGAATTTGTGACAAAAGCCTATTATTTTAGATCAACACTCGTAACCCATGAAATTCACTGCATCTAACTCACACATATTATTTTCCAAAGCTAATGTGCAATCCTAGGGTCCATAGTTCCTCAGCTAGGGAGGGTGAAGCTGAGTAAAGAATGCAATCCTTGACTTAATAGTGACCTTACCTATAAAGTCCTGACTTGTGAAGGAAGGAGGAGTTCGTTTGAAAGGACGACGACTTGAGGGCACACTATCCCACCAGGGGCCGTATGTACGCTGGAATAAACATGCATTGTCAATCCTAGTCATAATTATAACACAACTTTCCTATAAGAAGTAGTGTAAGCCTTGCATGTGGTAGGTGCTTTGTAAATACTGAGGCTAGCCTACATACCTTTGTGAGTTTGTCCCGCATTTTGTGAAGAAATATTATAATGACTCGATTCAGTTCAAAAAAGAAATCTGAATTAATTAACCTAAAGAGACATGTATTTAGCTTAGCAAAGAACGGAACAAAAAGTTAACGTACAAACACACACGCCTGAGTAAAGTCACCATAGGATGGATAAATGTTTCCTCGACCCGCCAAGTTGCAGGCCGTGTAGGATATACTCGTCTCGCTGCCATACTGAGAGCTGAAGTCTGTCACTTCTAATGCATTAAGTAACACAATGTCTGATTTTTTTCCGGTCTTGCAATACTCGTCCACCGGATCTATCGGCTTGTCCTTGGTCATGTTGGCAAAACGACTAAAAAAAAGCTTCTGCAGCATACTGAAAAAAAAACAAGGTTTTAAAACAAAATACAACTATAACTATCACTGAAGGTGATGCATACCCTGCTTAAATTCGAAGTCAAACAAAGGGCCGTAATTCTGAAATAAATTAGACAATAAACAATGGGTGATGTAGAGGGACATAAGTTCATCAGTTGTTATGCGTATATGAAGTTTGGGAACAAACCATTCAAAACTGTTTGAGGAATGAAAGTAATAAAAAAGTGTTATGTGACGGGACGGGATATGACGTTACAGACAACGTGATTCCTATATTGACCCCAATTTCACAAATATAGCCCCCTCTTCACTTTGTGAAAGCAGGGGTATAATAAATGAAATGAAAATGAATAGCATCACCCTCAAAGCGAGATGAGATGAAGAATGAATATTTCCATCAGTATTGCCACATCTAGGCCATGAACCCACAAACACAAGGCAGTATAACCACTAAGTTCAGTGTTCAAGCCAGACTCTACAAACAGGGAGAAAAACAGGGAGACTTGAAGGTCGGTCGACATGAGACGGACGATTAAATATGGAGTTAACCAATTGCATGTTGTTTTATTAATTATTTGTATTAAGTTTATTACTGTTATAATAACTAAAATAATGCATAATACTAATAAAGCATGTATTATTATTATTATTACCGGTATCATTATTTTGTTACTATTATTATTATTTTCCCACCGCCTTACAAACTTCAAAGTGAACAATGCCAAAACTCCTTTTCGTCTGAACATACCAACTCAAATCGTAAAACTTTATTATTTTGTTTCGGTTTTCCCCCAGGCAGACTTTCATCAGCTTTACGTCTTTGACCGGAGTGAGATTTAGATGCATTTTCAACCCTTAGAACCAACTTGACAGAGACATTTGATCGAATGCAATATTATTCTAGTCTTCGTTTCATTTTTATTCAAAAATACTAATTATTCGATAATTACCCCAAACTTAGTTTTCATTGAGTAACAAAAAACAAAATCATTAACTAATCCATATAAATAAATACGTTATTGATGTCTATGACTAATAGTAGGATACAATACATTTCTGTTGATTTGGTCAATAAAACAATCACAATTTAAACAAACTCGCGCTTTATACCAAAAATATCTATTTATTTCATAATTAGCCATCAATAAAACACACAGAATTTCGCACTTTTGCTTATTGTCGACGACTCAAATTTTGCCCCACATGGATAAACAAGAGGCCCAAGAGGGCCTGTGAACGCTCTACTGGCTAACATGGCTTTTATAACATCAATGAAGCGAGTGACTCAATGAAGCGAGTGACTGCCATTTATGTTTTTTTGAAAGCTTTGGGCAAAATACAGCTTTTTAACTAAAGCAAGGGCCATAACTAAAGAATCTGGTAAAGTTTGGTAAAGATCAAATGCAAAATGAAGGCCCTACCGTATTAACGAGGCAAAATATAGCATTTTTAACTAAATCAAGAGCCAAAACTCCTCTGTTACTGGTCCAACATAGAGCTCTCTGTTCCAACATAGAGCTAAAAAAAAATTGGAAAAAAAAAATTACTAAAAAGAGAGATTGGCAAAGATCAGATGCAAAATGAAGGCCCTATCGTATGACGAGGCAAATTATAGATTTTTAAAAAAATCAAGGGCCATAATTCAGCTGTTACTGGTCCGATCTGGCTGTGGTCCGATCTGGCTGTTTTTCAAACTTGTTCGAGCTTTCAACGACATTAACAATCTGATAAAGTTTGGTAAAGATCGGATGAACCATGAAGCCCATATTGTCTTAACGAGGCAAAATATAATTTTTTTATCTAAATCAAGGACCATAACTCCGCTGTTACTAGTCCGATATGGCTGGTTTTCGAACTTGTCTGAGCTTTCATTGATATTAACAATGTGGTAAAGTTTGGTAAAGATAGGATGAAAATGAAGGCCCTATCGTCTTGAGGCAAAATATAGCAAAATTTTATAAAAAAATCCCAGACAAGAATATAGTAACTAAATCAAGGGCCATAACTCCGCTGTTACTGTTCCTATCTGGCTGGTTTTTGAACCTGTGCGAGCTTTCATTGATATTAACAACCTGTTAAAATTTGGTAAAGATCGGATGATAACGAGACAAAAGTTAACGATGGACGGACGGACGACGGACGACGGACGACGGACAACTCGGCATCCCATAAGCTCTGCTGGCCTTTGGCCAGTAGAGATAAAAAGCGAAGTTGACCAAATCAGAGCGAAGTTTAAAGCGACTTCGCCTAATCGCGAGACCCCTGGAAGTTGATGACTTTGTTTACCTAATCTGGTTGACAAATAAAAGTTAACAATAAGAGCTGTCAGAGGACTTTCTAGACCCTGTTTGTTTATTTATTGGGAATCTAAGCTGAAAAAGGGGTATAATTCTGTTAAATTTCATAGCAGAGTTAATCTGGCAGGATGTAAGAAAAAGCACCATAAGCTATCAAAATGCCCTACAGAAAAAATTAAATTCCTAATAATAATAGGCTAATTTCATTTGGTTGTAGGACGGTTCATAGAATGCATTATCAAGCAAGAAATCTGCGGATTCACATGTCTCATGTAATGGGGGTGGGACATAAAAATAAATGATGCTTTTCGTACACCAGATACTCCCAATTCCGATCATTCGGAGTTTATTCAGCATGCCGGATGAGGGTCTACTTTTTGGAGCATTCTGAATCGTGAATGCCGGGGTTGGTGTGAGTCACAGGCACCCCACCCCCCACAGGAGTGAGCAGAGGGATAGAGAGAAGAAGAAATAGTGTATATATAAATAGACGGCTCGAAAATAATTTCCCACTCATTTTTTTTTTCGGATTTTTTTTTACCTCTTTATTAAATGGTCAGTGCGTAAATGTCACTCAGCGATTGGATCAAGTATACATTTTCGTTCGTTTCTGTAACATTGGTTTACCAAAATATGCTCTACTGACTTGGAAATCCATCAACAATTACAAAAAAATCCCAGACAAGATCGAAGGAGGTCTGCACAGAAAAGACAATATTTACGAATCCGTCACGCGTCACGCGACGCTCACACGCCAGTTACTGAGTGCATTGAATCCTGTTGTTCTCGTAGTTTGTTTAAATTTACAGGTGAAGGACACATTTTATATATTTAACGAAATAAAAAAATATTCATGTGAAAGTGTTGAAAGATATTTATTTAACATTCAGCTTTTATGAAAAATTATAGTTTATGTACAAAACATTTTTCGTAAAAGTATAGCTGTATTTATATCATGAATATAAGCGAAGAAGGTCAATGCACTCCGTAACTGTCACGCGACGGATTCGTAAATATTGTCTTTTCTGTGTAGACCTCCATCTTGTCTGGGATTTTTTTGTAATTGTCGATGGATTTCCAAGTCAATAGAGCATATTTTGGTAAACCAATGTTGCAGAAATGAAGAAAAATGTATATTTTTTTAATATATACCTGATCCAATCGCTGAGTCAGTGACATTTTACGCGTAAAAAAAAAAAATCCGGAAAAAAAAAGGAGTGTGAGACTAGTTTCCAGCCTTCTATTTACATATACATATACTACAACACTATTTCTTCTTCTCTCTATCCCACTTCTCTCCCTCCTGTAGGGGCCTGTGGGGTGGGGTGGTGTCTCCAGAGGAGGTTATTCACCCATATTAAAATTTGTGTCATGATTTATCTCCAGTTCCATCTTTCAACATACCTGTCAGTTGTTCTTATGATAAAACTATAGTTTCATGTTGGTAGTTCGCAGCTATTTGTTTTATCAGAAGCATTCAAAGTGTCACTATTTTACCGTTTGTTTACTTTTTATTCAAGCCGGAAATTAACTTTAACCTTTGCTTTGATTTTCGTACCAGGGATGCGTCGCCCTTCATTAAATACTTACTGTAGATGAAACATATTCAGCAACAGTTTGATATTGTTTGTAGCGTAATATACATTGCTGTTGATACAATATAAGCACAATTTCACGAGAGAAAAATAAAGATACCGCTAACTAATATAATAATTAAATACGAAGCAACCTAAGTCCGAAACTACATTTCATATCATGTGACTTGTACAAAATGGCTACCAGTGGGAGTTTGTTCGCTGGTCGACTCAGAACAGGGTCAACCAAAACTGGAGCTCAACTTGATGGTGACGGAAACGAAGTTGAAGTAATAATGACATGATATTCCAGTGACCGATACGATAGGACTGATGCTGAAGGGCATAACACGCAAATTATTTGCAATGGCGCCTAAGAAATGTCTTCTTTCTGCCTACCCTGTCTTCTTTTCTTTTTAATTCAAGCTACTACTTTATTATATATTTTTTGTGACACCTTCGTAGCATGGCAGACAGTTAGGGATCACTTTTTCGATCAGACGCATCGTCGGTCACACAAGTTTGCAACCTAACCTTGGCCATATCTTTTAAAAGTATCTTCACCTGTTCACTAATCCGAGCCTTCTCTGACCCTAAAAGCCTTTTTTAATTTTTTTTTTTTTTTTTGCGGCTTTATACAGCCAGATGAAATATTAAAAATCGTAAAAAGTGCTGGTAAGGTCGGAGAAGGCTCGGATTACTGTTCACTGGCTGATTTTCATAATTCGTAATAAATGACCTATTCATAATTTTGCATTGCAGAGATGTTGAGATTTTATTTTATTTTCAGTAGGTGATAAAACTTGTGTTACTCGGTTTTTATCCTTAGGTTCTATAGTAAAATAAAAATCTTTGGCAGAGTAAAAAGATGATAATTTTGAAGATTTTGATTTTAAAAGATACATATATTGAATCAATTTGCATGAATGTGCTTGAAATATGCAGGGTTTTAAAAGAATCACACCGTAGATACCTTAATTTTAACAGTAATTTTGGTTGAACATCAAGGATAAAGACCGAGTTTATCACCTACCAGAATGTATTGGTTAGTTCTTATTTCTGGGCACTGATTGGTCAGTTTTTTTGATGATGCTCTATCAAAATTATGAATGTTCATAAAAAAATCATGAAAACCCCAAACTTCAGACACATCTTTTTCTTACCAATATGTTAATTGTTACACATGTGCAATATTGCTGAGTTTTATTTCAGCAGAATTATGCCCTTTTTCATAGAACTTTAACCTGCAACCTAACCTCTAACCTATCTCAAAGTCTCAGTTGTTATACAAATTAACAATTGCATAATGCCAATACTTAGCTATCTGCTGTTGTTAATGTCAGAGTATAGAAAACATGTCATTGTTTTTCGTAGGTATCTTATTGGTTTGGTTGGTTGAAATGGATAAATAATTGACAACTGGAAGCATGTTAATTCATAATTTTCCGTTACAGAGATGTTGAGCATTCAAGTTTTGCTTTTAGGCACAGATCTAATAACAAATAGATTGGACACTAGGAAAATTATCTAAATTTCAGGTGGCACATTGCGAAAATTGCACAAATTATTTCCCAACTTTAAACACACATATCATGAAGAGTTTTATAGATACAAGCTTCATTCATGCCAAATCCCATCACAAATTTAATTTTCTTT
Organism: Cyrtodaria siliqua; assembly: GCA_037043455.1. Taxonomy (NCBI): domain Eukaryota; kingdom Metazoa; phylum Mollusca; class Bivalvia; order Adapedonta; family Hiatellidae; genus Cyrtodaria; species Cyrtodaria siliqua. The sequence goes on along the minus strand of JAWPHD010001769.1, from coordinate 124,620 downwards.
CCAATGGTAGTATTTTTCTTTCTCTTACATTTACAGCATAATAGGAGTTCGATGGAAACTTTTACTCTTTCAAAACCTTGATTTTTAAGAGAAAAGCGAAAAAATGATAACTTTTTTAACTTAAAACATGTTTTTATACAATTTCTTATTTTCCAAATAAACATAAATTATTATAATCCCATTTTGCTATTCACTATGAATCTTTTGAATGTATTCTCATCAAAATCAGTGAATAATTGACAGAGAAGATAGAAGGAAAAGTTAAGGTGCCACGTGATATTTTGGTTACTTCATTAGTTAAGATAGGAAGATTCCTATCTGTTTATTAATATGTCTGTGGTTTAGGTCATTTTCTCCCAATCTGTATGCGCTAGACCTTTCAGTATAAGGAATGTAAAGCACAATTCAGTGATTGTTTAACTCACTTGCACTGCTTGCAGTTTGATGTTAGAGAAGATGAAGAGCAGAATGTCAAACTGTCACAGACCATTGAACTTCTGCTGGCGGCTGGCTACTTTAGAGTTAGAATCAAGGGTCTGTCACCATTTGATAAGGTAATTTTTAATATATATATATATGCATTATTATACCCCCTCTTTCACAAAGTGAATTGGGGGCTATAGGAATCACATTATCCATAACGTCGCATTGCGTCCTGTCGATTAACACATTTCGCCTGTCACGTCCCGTCGCATAACACATAAAATTTCTATTACTTGCATTCCTCAAACAAGTTTTGAATGGGTTGTTCCCAAACTTCATATACACAAAACAACAACTGATGACCTTATGTCCCTCTACATCACCCATTGTTGATTGCCTAATTAATAACAGAATTACGACCCTTTGTTTTACTTAAAATCTGTTGTGTCCTGTCGCGTGTTCTATTACTTGCATTCCTCAAACAGTATTGAATGGGTTGTTCCCAAACTTCATATACACACAACAACTGATGACCTTTTGCCCCTCTACATCACCCATTGTTCATTGCCTAATTTTTGTTACAGAAATTATGGTCCTTTGTTTGACTTAGAATTTAAGCGGTTGTATTCATCACCTTCAGTGATAGTTCTAGTTTCAAATGCTACATTTACCTTAAAACACAACTTTAGACATATTCATATATAAATGAGTATGCAGGGAGAAACTGGTTGTTAAATGAGATTTGGAATGGCATTAATAGTAAAAAGTCAAGATTAGAAAGCTATACTCAGTTTAGTAGAAACCATTCCCTAACTCCTAAAGATACAAAAATAATATCTGCCTTCTTAAGGTTTCATAACTCTAGTCTTCCACCATTATTTTTCATAACTCTTGTCCATTTCCTTCAGATTTCATAGCTCTTTTATGTCCCCTTCATAGTGCAGAGATCTTGTCTGCCTCCTTTACTTTGCCTAACTCCTGTCTGCCTCTATAACATGCATATATATATCTCTTGTCGGACACCTTCAGGTTGTATAACTCTTTTCTATCTCTTTCAGATTGCATAACTCTTTTATGTCCCCTTCATAATCATAGATCTTGTCTGCCTCCTTTAGTTTGGATAACTCCTGTCTGTCACCTTCAGGTTGCATACCTCTTGTCTGTCTCCTTTAGAGTGTGTATTTAACTCTTGTCTGCTTCCTTCAGGATGTATAACTCTTGTCTGCCTCCTTCAGGTTGAATAACTCTTGTCTGCCTCCTTCAGGTTGAATAACTCTTGTCTGACTACTTCGGGTTGAATAACTCTTATCTGCCTCCTTCAGGTTGTATCACTCTTGTCTGCCTCCTTCATGTCGAATAACTCTTGTCTGCGTCCTGTAGGTTGAATAATTCTTGTCTGCCTCCTTCAGGTTGAATAACTCCTGTCTGCCTCCTTCAGGTTGAATACCTCTTGTCTGCCTCCTTCAGGTTGAATAACTCTTGTCTGCCTCCTTCAGGTTGTATAACTCTTGTCTGCCTCCTTCAGGTTGAATAACTCTTGTCTGCCTCCTTCAGGTTACATAACTCTTATATTCCAGGTCGTTGGAGGTATTACATGGTGCATCACTACGTGTAACTTCGACATCGACGTTGATCTACTCTTCCAAGAAAACTCTACCATCGGACAGAAGATGTATGTACACATCAGTCATTCTACTCTACATCGTACTGTGTTATATAATACCAACTTTACAATAGGTCAAATTTTAAGATGTCAATGCCATGTTTTATCTTTAGGTACATGTATATGTATTAAAGGTAACCTCAGCAATCTTGAGGTCTGTTTTACACATTTTCAAGCCAGCAATGTTTTTCACCCTTTTGGGAATGGTACCGGTACCCTGAATATTCAACTGGGAAAATTCGCATTGTTTTACCTTAAATTGGGAATTTTCCACTATCAAACAAAAGAAATAATGTAGCTTAAATACTTTGCAAACGCATTACTGTGTATACATTCTCTTGTAGTCTTTCATTACCCTCACCTAAAAGAATATATTTCTTCACTCCTATTGAGAAAAATACATACTTTTTGCCATTGGGAATGTACCGTTTTTCAGTACCACTTATATAAGGAAAAAAACACTGCAAGCATCAAAACACATCAAAGATTTATGCAGCTAGTTTCAGAAAAACTACAAAATATTACAAAATTAAACATTTCAGCTTTTTGGCCATTAAGAAAAACAAAAGAGGACACTTTGTAGATGGTTGCTCAGTTTTGTGACAATGTGTAAAGCAGACGTCAATATTGTTGTGTTTCCCTTTAAATAAACAATACAACATTTGTTACAGGGCTGTCTCTAATTTTTGAAAAAAGTGGCTACTTTGATTTGACAGGGGGCTACCATTAGTGGTCGAGCAAAGCGAGTGAGTTTGGTAGGGGGTCCGCGGGCATTCTCCCCCGCGGATAAGCATGGGGTCTAATTACATGCAGTCTCCTGTTTTGGTGCTAATTAAGGTCAGAATTTTTAGTTATTTCATGATTCTTTCAGATGATGAAATAATTCCATAATATTTGATACTGATTTTTTTTTTTTTTGTTACAGCCAGCTCGAAATTCAAAACAGACGGCGTATATAGCCGGCTGCCAACTATTAGAGACAGCCCTGTGTTATTATACCTCTGCTTTCACAAAGTGAAGTGAGGACTATATAAGAATCACACCGTCCATAACATACCGTCACGTTACACATTTTTGTCCCGTCCCATCGCATAACACATTTTTGTCTCGCCTTTTCGAAAAAAAAAGAGACAGGTGTTGCTTTTGCGGCGGCGGCGTCAACGTTTAGGTTTTGCGTTTAGGTCATTTTCTCACAAACTGTATGTGCTAGACAAAGCAAATGTAGAAGTGACCTTGACCGTCCAAGCAAAGGGCAGATAACTTAATAATTTTTACGTTCAACTTTTGCGTTTAGGTCACTTTTTAACAAACTGTATTCACTAGACATTTCAAACTTTGCTTGTAGTTGTATCTTGGGTGGTACATTGGAATGTGACAAAGCAAATGTGGCAGTGACCTTGACCCTCCAAGTAAAGGGCAGATAATGTTATAATGTTTACCTTCAACTTTTTCGTTGGGGTCAATTTTTCACAAACTGTATGCACTACACCTTTCAAACTTTGCTTATAGTTGTATCTTGGGTGGTACATCGCAACGTGACAATGCAAATGCGGATGTGACCTTGACCCTCCAAGCAAAGGGCAGATAACCTTATAATTTTTACCTTCAATTTTTACGTTTAGGTCACTTTTCAAACTTTGCTTATAGTTGTATCTTGAGTGGTACATTGCAACGTGACAAAGAAAATGTGGATGTGACCTTGACCCTCCAAGCAAGGGGCAGATAACTTAATAAAGTTTATCTTCAACATTTGCGTTTAGGTCACTTTCTCACAAACTTTATACATTAGACCTTTCAAACTTTACTTATAGTTGTTTTTAGCTCTACTGGCGAAGGTTTAACTCATCGGTCGTTAACTTTTGTCTCGTTAAGACGATAGGGACTTCATTTTTCATCTGATCTTTACCAAACTTTATCAGATTGTTAATATCAATGAACGATCGCACAAATTCGAAAACCAGCCAGGTCTGACCACTAACAGCGGAGTTATGGTCCTTGATTTAGTTAAAAATGCTATATTTTGCCTCGTTAAGACAATATGGCCTTAATTTTTCATTTGATCTTTACCAAACTTTAATAGATTGTTAATATCAATGAAAGCTCATACAAGTTCGAAAACCAGCCTTATCGGACCAGTAACAGTGGAGTTATGGCCCTTGATTTAGTTAAAAATGCTATATTTTTCCTCATTAAGACGATAGGGCTTTCATTTTTCATCTGATCATTACTAAACTTTACCAGATTGCTAATATCAATAAAAGCTCGGACAAGTTCGAAAACCAGCCAGATCGGATCAGTAACAACGGAGTTATGGCCCTTGAATTAGTTATAAAAAAATGCTATAATTTGTCTTGTTAAGATGATACCTAGGGCCTTCATTTTTCATCCGATCTTTACTAAATTTTACCAGATTGTTAATATCAATGGAAGCTCGGACAAGTTCGAAAACCAGCCAGATCTGACCAGTAATAGCAGAGTTATGGCCCTTGATTTCGTAAAAAAATGTTATATTTTGCCTCGTTAAGACAATATGGCCTTCATTTTTTATCCGATCTTTACCAAACTTTACCAGATTGTTAATATCAATAAAAGCTTGGACAAGTTTCAAAAAACAGCCAGATCAGACCAGTAACAGCGGAGTTATGGCCGTTAATATTGTTAAAAATGCTATATTTTGCCTCGTTAATATGATAGGGCCTTCATTTTTCATGTGATCTTTACCAAACTTTACCAGATTCTTTTGTTATGGCCCTTGATTTAGTTTAAAATGCTTTATTTTGCCCAAGACTTTAAAAAAAATGTAAATTGCAGTCACTCGCTTCATTGATGTTATAAGAGCCTTGTTAGCCAGCAGATCATCCACAGGCCCTCTTGGGCCTCTTGTTTGGGTAGTACATCACAAAGTGTCAAAAAGCAAATGTGGATTTGACCTTCACCATCCAAGCAAAGGGCAGCTTAATCTTTAGAAGACAAAACATTCTATTTTGACATAGTTGTGTCTTGTGTAGTGCATCTTTTTGGATGCATGGATTTCATCTATGACCTTGACCTACTTTTTGGAGCTGATGATTTTTTTTGGGTTTTCCTTAGATTTTTTTAGATTTTTTAACTCTACTGGCCAAGGGCCAGCAGAGCTTATGGGATGGCGAGTTGTCCGTCGTCCATCCGTCGTTAACTTTTGTCTTGTGTACACTGTAGGGCCTTCATTTTTCATCCGATCTTTACCAAACTTTAACAGGTTGTTAATATCAATAAAAGCTCAGTCAAGTTCGAAAACCAGCCAGATCTGAATAATTTCACCGGAGTTATGGCCCTTGTTTTGCTGAAAAATGCCATATTAAGCCTTGTGAACACTCTAGCACCTTCATTTATTATTTGATCTTTACCAAACCTGCACAGATTGTTAATATCAATGAAAGCTCGGACAAGCTTGAAAACCAGCAAAATCAGATCAGTAACACCGGAGTTATGGCCCTTGTTTTTTTTGAAAATTGCTATTTTCTGCCTTGTGAACGCTCTAGCACCTTCATTTATTATTTGATCATTACCAAACTTGCACAGATTGTTAATAACAATTATAGCTTGGACAAGTTCGAAAAGCAGCTGAATTGGATCAGTAACACCAGAGTTATGGCACTTGTTTTTTCTGAAAAATGCCATTTTCTGCCTTGGGAACGCTCTAGCACCTTCATTTATTATTTGATCTTTACCAAACTTGCACATATTGTTAATATCAATGAAGGCTCGAACAAGTTCGAAAATCAGCTAAATCGGATCAGTAACACTGGAGTTGTGGCCCTTGTTTTTTCTGAAAATTGCTATTTTCTGCCTTGTGAACACTCTAGGGCCTTCAATATTAATCGGATCTTTACTTAACTTTGCCATTGTCTTCATATCAATGAAAGCTCAAACAAGTTCGAAAACCGGCAAGATCGAAATAATTTCAACGGAGTTATGGCCCTTGTTTTGCTGGAAAATGCCATATTAAGCCTTGTGAACACTCTAGCACCTTCATTTATTATTTGATCTTTACCAAACTTGCACAGTTTGTTAATATCAATAAAAGCTCGGACAAGTTCGAAAACCAGCTAGATCGTCCCAGTAACCGCGGAGTTATTGCCCTTGAATTTAGTTAAAAATGCTATATTTTGTCTCGTTAAGACGATAGGGGCTTCATTGTTCATCCGATCTTTACCAAACTTTTTTATTTTATTTTTATTTATTTTTTATTTTTTGTTTTATAATTTTTTATTTTATTTTTTTAGCTCTATGTTGGACCAGTCGGACCAGTAACAGAGGAGTTATGGCTCTTGATTTAGTTAAAAATGCTATATTTTGCCTCGTTTTTACGGTAGGGTCTTTATTTTTCATCTGACCTTTACCAAACTTTACCAGATTCTTTAGTTATGGCCCTTGATTTAGTTGATAAGCTGTATTTTGCCTAAAACTTTCAAAAAAATGTAAAGGCAGTCTCTGGCTTCATTGATGTTATAAGAGCCATGTTAGCCAGTAGAGCGTCCACAGGCCCTCTTGGGCCTCTTGTTTTTATAAAATGGCATTTTGTTTTTAAACAAATGCACTTAAAGGTTATCTCAGCAAATGGTAAACTCCATTTTTTTTAATTATTTAAATGTTTACAAACTTTCATTTAACATCATTTATCTTTTATTTTTAAGTCCCTCCATCGTTAGGCGAGACATGTGAACCCGCGAATTTCTTGTTATTACCTGCATTCCTCAAACAGTTTTGAAACAGGTTGTTCCCAAACTTCATATACACATAACAACTAATGACCTACATCACCCATTGTTGATTGCCTAATTTATTACAGACTTATGGCCTTTTGTTTGACTTACAATTTAATTTCAGTGATAGTTCTAGTTTTCACAAATAACAATTTTGTTACAGTGCCCTGACAGAGAAACTTGTTGCAGTGTTGCCCAAGATGAAATGTCCACACAGGATAGAGCCCCATCAGATCCAGGGTCTGGACTTCATACACATATACCCCGTAGTGCAGGTACAGTAAACAGATGGCTGGGCTATGCATTGGACTAAAAATTGTTTAGCCATATTAGCTAAATCACCTGTATTTTTATTTTTAGCCAAATGAATTTTTTGTTACGCAAATTTAGCTAAAATATATGAACGACGAATTAAATTGAATTGAATGTTGTTTAACGGCTCATCAACACAGTATAGGTTATTTAGAGCCTCCCCAGAGAGAGGGGGAAGGATACATAGGAATCCGGGAACCGTGCCCTATTCTTATTATCGAATCGATTCCTATGGTTCTTTAACATGCTCGGAGGATAGACCGATACACAAACCGCCCAGTTTACGTCCCCATCCGACGGACGAGGCTGAGGGAAAGTGGTGAACGACTTGAACAACATTCATGTTTTTTATGAATACTATCTTTTTTTGAAGGGCAAAACACAGTCTAGATTGGCAATGATTATGTAGGGAACCACCAGAGGATTTTAATGCAAACATAGTTGTTTACAAAAGAAGTTATCTAACTATTTTTGCCTCTTCACCAATGCCAAACGTTAATTTATATGGGCCAAAATTACTTTAGCCTAATTGGCTAAAACACTTGACAAAAGTTTAGCCATTTTAAATTTTGTTTAGCCTTTAGCCTGGCAAAGGCTAATGAATGGACCAGGATGGACATGCACTTTCTGCATGATAAAGTGGTGACCTAGCTAATACATTCTGCTTTATCAGACAGTGACTGATATTAAGATAACACATGCAGTGTTTATTGTATTTAGTGTTTACCCTGCTTTTTAAAACAATCATGGCTCTGAATTTCAAATACTGGCTACATTTATTCATGAAGAATTTACTACCATCGTTCTTCACAGGTTAGAGTGTGACCTATATAGAGACTGTTGACAAACCTGTAGTAAAAACTAAGTCAGATAGAGGCTATGAAGAGAAATCTTCACCATTAAGAAACCGCTCTGTCCCTTTCGGCTTCTTAATGGTGAAGATTTCTCTTTGTAGCCTCTATCCTGTATGTAACGTTATCCGACGTCATAAAAATAGCATGAAGGAAAAGCAACGGTAAAATTCATTTACATGGATCAAACTAGTAAACAATACAGAAAATGTGGATAATCTAAATGATAAAAAGAATATCATGTCAGTGCCTTGTACTACCACATTTATTAGGATTGGCATGAAACTTGATAGTAAAAGGCACTGACATAATATTCTCAATATACATGTTTATCACATAACATGTGGTGCAGGAGTGTAATAACACCATTCAGTATTTTCTATATTACGCTAGTGGTATAACATAACGTTAATGACGTCATGGACGTCACGTTAATGTATGTTTTCTGACGTAATGTGACGTTATAAGTTATGTGATAAATAGAATCTAACATTCGTTCTCATTCATTATTGAATTTGGGGCGTCCGTGGCCGAGTGGTTAGAGTCTCTGACTTGCAGTCACTTGCCCCTCACCACTGTAGGTTCGATCCCTCAGGGGCCTAGGAATCTTTATGTGAGGAAGCTATCCAGCTGGCTTGCGGAACGTCGGTGGTTCTACCCAGGTGCCCGCCCGTGCACGAAAATTGCCCGGAGGGGCACCTGGGGTCTTCCTCCACCAGTGGAAGCTGGAAAGTCGCCATATGACCTTAGCTGTTGGTGCGACTATAAAATCCAATTCAATTCAATTCATTATTGAATTTATTAAACTCGTTAGCAAAAATGATATAATGCTCGGCAAGAGCCTCGCATTATATCATTTTGCCAACTCGTTTAATAAATTCAATTATGAATAAGCACTCTATATATATATGTCTTTAAAGGGAAATATGTCTTTAAAGGGAAACAGGGCAATCGTGCAGACTTTATCTAGCATTAAAATTACAGTTAGCCTCTCAATTTATTAATCCATTACCGTTTTGACTTGAAATCTGCTTGCATATATTTAAATACAGTTTTAAGTTTTCATCTTTTGTTCATTATTCTACCATACATTAAATGGTCCGAGTATTAACTTTCATACCTCATCCAACCCCTTCTACAAGAAGTGAAAACGGGGTTGGCTGGGGTATGAAATAAAACCTTAATTTTGTCTTTAAAAGTTTGCAAATTGTAAAATTAGAACATTTAATACGAGGGTCATTCAATAAGTTCTGTCACTAACGCGTTTTAACAATTATGTGCTCGTTGTGAGTGTTGATGTTTGATACCAAATGAAAGAGAGTTCCAATACTATTCCATTGGTGGTAAAATGAATGCTGTACCATATCTTTTTTGTTACGAAAATTATGGAACATTTAATATACATCACTTATACATACTGAGGCATTTTCGTCCTGATTTTTTTCCATGTATGTTAACTGTTACTTTTTTAAATGCCTGTTTCTCTTTAAGTACTTGTCGAAGACCTTTGAAATTTCTCATACATTACCAGTTATATATGTGCATTACAAGATTCAGAATTTAAGCATGGTAGATGAAAAGGCGTTGTCTTAGAAATTAACATTTTAAGCTAACATGTAAAATTAATTTAATGATAAATGGGAGGGCAGTCTTCTGAAATAACGTTTTTGGATGATCAATATTTTCACTAAACATTGTGCAAAATTCTACAATAATGTGTTGAATATGAAATTTAAACACTGAAGGACTAGGATTTGTAAAAAAATATGAAAACATATTAATACTATGAGAATAATTACGACATTTAAAATATATTGTAACATTTCCGTAAACAAAATGAAGAAAATCAGTGTTATTTCCGCTAAATTTAAGGGATATGCATTCACTCATATCTAGTTTACAGCGAGACCTTTCCGAATTATCGACAATCATTTTCATGGATTATAGGCGAATAACAACAGATGGCGTACATGAAAATTTAAAAGCATAGAATTATTCAAATAATGTTTACAACGTTTTGTAACAAGGACATTTTCAGAGATGCCAGTATCCAAAAGGTGTGGTAGGGGGAGGTAATTCAGGGGTCTAAATAACCGGAAATTTTTCATTTTTGTTGTGGAATTTAAGAGAGCGAACCCATTAGTACTATAAATACACTACTTTATCTCAGTGTTATATCCAGTTCAAAGGATATATGCCTAGTGACAGAACTTTTTGAAGCACCCTCGTATGTAATTGTAAACAGGTTATCACATATTTTTCAGTAAAAAATGTTTTTAAACAAGTTGTATTGTCGAAATATCCGCTATAAAATCTTGTTAAAGAGGCACTACCTATATCTACGCGATTTTTAATGTAAAATATTAAATACTCAATATTACTGCATTTATATGTATGCAAAGCTATTTTATGAGTATTCTAAGAAGCAACAAGGTTCGTATTCCAGTTCTGTAAATTATTAATTATGATCTAAACAATATCTTGAATAAAATGCTGCCCAGCCGTTTATTCCTGCCGGAGAACTACGAGTTTTTACGATTTTATCGGACATGCGCAATGCCATTCAGTTGAACGAAAACAAACTACTCGGGGCAGTTCCGATAGTAAACGAATCGATCGGAACTCGTCGCCAATCCGACGAGGCAGTTCCGATTGTAAACGAATAAGATCGGAAAATCTCCGTAATCGGCTTGTCTAAAACAATTACGAATACAATTTCAAAAATGCGATCTTTTCTATCCTGTTTTTCCCCCAGCAAAACGCATATTACATGGGGTGAAATTATTGCCGTTTACCTTTTTCATAGTCCTCTTTACAATTAAGTAAAGTTTATATCAATTGGTGGACAAAAAGATATAGGTAGAGCATCTTTAATATAAGCTTTCCCATCGCTTAAATAAATTAATGCGGGACCACGTAATGGGTTTGAATATATTATTGGTGGAATGTAATCAACATATGTAACAATAATTTGCTTTAAACTATTCTTATAATTCATATTAGTTATTGGACATATTCGACAAATGCAAGTTAATGTAGAAAAACAAATAAATATTTTACAGCCAAAATGCTTTTTAGATGATTTTTTTGTGTCTAAACTCATTGTTTCTGGGACAGCCTTAATAGTTTGCTATAAAACTTTCAGAGTGTGTTGATGTTTATTTAACACATTAAAACCATTTTTTGTTAAAAATTATGAAAAAAAGAGAGAAAAAATTATCATGCCGCAGAAATGCCTTATCAAAATCAACGTTCGCATGTGAAATTTTTATTTCTCAACCAATTTTAAAAAGAAAGGTATTTTTATTTACCACTAACAATGTCTGTTTTTAATGATAAACAACTTATTTAGGCACCATTGAATTTTGTCTGAAAAGTGAAAAAAAACACTTTGGCTGAAACAATTGCCCCAAACAATAGAGTTAATTGTGAATGTTTTATTTTGACAGTGGTTGGTAAAGAGAGCCATAGAGACGAGAGAAGAGCTGGGTGATTTCATTAGAAGTTTCTCGATGTCACAGTTTAATAAAAATCACAAAACCCCAGAGGTTCGTACCTTTTGTTGCTTTTATATTTTACCATTTTCCAATTTCCATACACTACCACCTATTTAACCTGGCATCATTGTTGCTAGCTCATGGTGCTCCATGTCAAGACCACCATTAACCCTTTGGCCGCTATGATTGTACATGTATAAGGGATTATCCTTTCTTTAAATTTAGACCATTTTATTTATGTTAGAGTTACTTGCAGGCTGATCTGGATTTACAATGGACGCAAAGGCTATTGTAATCGCCCTTAGCAGGCTAAGGGTTGATAAATGCACCATCAGCTCTGTCATACATTTTGATTTAAATTGATGGTACAGAATAAAACGTAAATTAAATTGTCCAGTAAGGATATATACAGTAACTAGAGTTGGGTACCGAGAAAAATAAAGTTCCGCGGTTTTTTAGCAAATACTGCGGTATGTACCAGGTATACCGTGTAAGCTTTGTAGCTGCTAAAATGTGAATTCATATATTGCAGAATAACATAGGACTACTGTACTAGCTCCATAAGAACCATAAACTTACCACTTGACAGTTTGTTATTATTTTTAATTGTTTTTATTTTAATACTTATTTTTAATGGGATTGTCTATAGTTGTTTCTGTAATTATTTCTATAATTGTTTGATTAAATGTGTTATATTCACAATGAAGCAGCCAACAAACGTGAATTAGAGAAATAAAATTTTAAAAAATCTTCGGTAATTTCCGTAGATTTCTCGGTCACGGAAAGAGCCGAAGTACCGCGGTGCATACGGACTAAGCTAAATACCGGTTTTAACCAGTATACCGGTAATACTGTGCACCTCTAACAGTAACCATACAAGACAAGTCCACCCAGCCAAACCCTGCACCCAAAATGGTAATACAACAATACATGACATAAAATTATATGCAAACACATGATCAGAATAGCACAGTCGGTAGAACATGCATAATCATATACAAATATTGTTTTTATATTAATCATGTTTATGTATAAATATAGATACACGGTAACAATGCTGATACCTGAGCCAAATCTTATGCCAAATTTTACCCCTATTGTTTTGGTAGACGTAATTTAAAAATTTGGCTTCCAGATCAAAATGGCTGATGTTTCACTCATGCAGGAGTAAGGTATTTAAATGCCTGAAAAAAAAGAAGCTCACGTCAGCTTGTAAAATAACTTGTTTTGACCCTGATATATTTAATATTGAAACCTTTTATAAAGTAAATGTAAATATTGTATAGTGACCTACTTTTAAAAGAACAGTTACAAAAGCATCTGGCTCTATGGGCCCATATGACAAGTTGTTAAATATTGCAAGCAATACATGTTTATATTTGCAGGATATAGCATTTTTGGAGCTTAAAGAAAAGGCCACACATTCTGTTGGAGAGGTCAAGGTCAGTATAGCAAGGCCAAAGTTCTCAAGGCCCACGGTTGCAAAATTATTTCGAAAATTAATGACGATAAATTTATCTTTGTCACACATATGCTGTCTTACCTTCACTCTGCTCTCAGTAGGTCATTAAGGTATGAAACCACCAATTATTTTCCCCATTGACATTTCTTAAAATGTCACATGTTAATGATTTGCTGCAACTTCAGCTCGATTATGGATAATGCAGCAGTGTAATTTTCACATAGAAATATAGTTTTCCACTTGAAAATCACCAGAAAAGATGGGGTCACAAGACATGTAAGAAAGTTCTCATTTGTTTATTAAGAAGGTCATGGGTACTGCTGTTTTCATTGATATTTGCTCACAAATTTGGAAAATGTTCATCAGTTATCCAGTAAAACTTATCGCCAACCTAACACTTCTTATACATACAACAACAAAATCGACTAGAAATGGGCTATTTTACCCTACTTATAATGCCCATGCCCATTTACAGAAAATATGGAGGGATTACTTTTTATACGCCCATTTGAAAAACGGAACATATTGTGGTATTGGGTTGTCAGTCCATCAGTCCATCCGTAAACAATTTGCATTCCGCACGATAACTCAAAAAGTATGAGACCCACCCTCATGAAACTTCATAGGTATATTGTGAGGAGGAACCCTATTGTCTTTGGGGCCAATAGGTCAAAGGACTAGGTTGCAGTGACCTTATATGGAAATATGCATTCCTCACAATAACTTCGAACTCATATAACACCTACACTCATAAAACTTTATAGGTACATTGCCCTTGGTGAGCGAAGGTATTGGTATCTGAGGTATTGATAGACATTTTAAACTCTCCCCAATAACCAATCAACATTGAGTATTTTAATGAAGCATGTTAGATAAAGGGCCCGAGACATTATGTATGTTATCTTCGTAGGATGCATATAAACCAGAGAGGAAGTATAAGCGACAAGATGCCGACAAGCTTCATGATGAGGAATCCCGGGTCCATTCTACGTTGCTTGAATATGGGCGGAGATACGGACTCAGTAAATCAGACCAGCAAGAAAAGGTACAAGCTGAAAAATGGACAAAAATGCATGCTTCTTTCTTGCAGGATGTTCATCAAACTCCACCAGAATGTTTCTTATATGCATCTAACATTAGGTGCACATTTTTGGGTTGCTGTGACCTACATTAGATGAAATATAGGTCACTTCTGGTCTCTGCTACAACATGAGTATCATGCTCTTTTTTTGTAAGATCTTCACCAAAATTCCACCAGAATGTTCCTTATGTTCATCTAACATCCTGTATGCAATAAGGACCAACTTTGGATTAATTAAATTAATACTAAGTACATGTAAGGAATGAATATCTCATGAGATTGACATTGGTTTGGTCAAATCAAAATATAGGTCAATCTGGACTACCTGGCCTTGAATTCACCAACCATTCTTGAGAATATTCTTAGACTTAAGCCCAAGTATGCACATTTCAATATTTCTAAAAGTTTAAAGGATAAACTTTCATGAGAAGCTGCTATGAATAAATAAGATAAATACTAACAGATAGCAACTTCATACGATTGTTTATCTTTGAAGGTTTTGGGGAATATCTGTTAACGAAATTTGAGTACATGAGTTCAAGTCTAAGAATAGTTTGAAGAATGGTTGGTGAATTGCAGGCCTGGACTTCTTCAACATAGGGTTTGACATGCAGGCCGTGTCTTCTAATTCTATATAAGCCATTGTTGTTATTCAGGATAATGATAAGGCTGCCAAGAAGAAGGCAGCAGCTGCAGGGATTGGTGGTGAAGGGGAGAAAACTCTGGAGGAACTGCAGGCAGAAGAAGAGGTACATATTGAATATAACTGTGATGGTCATACATACCTGTCAAAATGTCAATTTTGTCTTTGAGTTAGTAACTTTTAATTCAACGCTCCAGTTTTGGGGTTTGGTCTGGCTGGTTAAAGCCGTTTATATTGTGGTTATAGAGTTTTGATTCTCAAAATGTACCTTGTTGTCAGTAGGTTTAGAAACGGTGTACATGTTTAGTAAAATGTGGCTGTTGTTGGTGGGATAGCTACTTTAATAAACAATAATGACAAATGTATAGCAGTCAAACAAAAAAATGACAAAATTAATGTAGTTGTGGGATAGAAACAGGAGCAATGTAAAAAAGTCTCAACAGCCTACAACAAATAAATGACGAAAGTAGAATTTTCATTTGGAGTTTCTATTCCTCATGACTTTTGGACAATGAAAATAGGTATCTAAATAATAGTGTTAGATGATATTAAATGTTTGCATCATAATTGTCATTCAAATTTCGTAATTATAAAAAAATAATGCAAATATAATAATTTTTAATGAAATTAATTTTATGACTATCTCCCTTTTCTAAAAGAAGTTTAAAATATTTTAAAATCTGTATTTTATGGCATTCATTTATAATATTTGGGTAAAAAAATACCCCGCGCATGCTAACATTTATGATTAAAAAAGAACTGCCTGATTTTTTGCATGAATCGCCCTTAAAAAAATCACTAAACTCCCAGACTGAGGTCCTGAAAATATTACATGTATGTTCTCCAGTATTAAAAAAAATCCTTTAATTTATCGAAATAGTTTTTATTTTCTGTTGTCCGATTCTCTAGAAAGTGCTAAAGCAATTAAGAGTCAGGGTTTTCAAACTTAGAAAACACAGTTACTGATCCAAGATTTCATTGGTATCTGTGCATTTTCTCCCAAGACGGATGCCTGCTGAAACAGTAAATCATTTTGCTTGGTTTCTGGACATTCATGCTCACAATTGTTAGCGAAAGAATTTCAAGCTTTTCATTCTTCTTTATAGGGTGAAGATGGTGTGTGTTATTGATTTCACCTTCTAAGACGTCCTCATTATGCAAGTGTTTAAATGGTTAATTTGAAAAATGTGAACCCATTACTCACTTCCATTCTGTTGACCAAATGACAATCTTTTCAACATAGTAATACCCCCGCTTTCACAAAGTGAAGTGGGGGCTATATAGGAATCATGTTGTCTGTAATGTCCTGTCCCATAACACATTTTCATTAATTGCATTCCTCAAACAGTTTTGAATGGGTTGTTTGCAAACTTCATATACACCTAGGAACTGATGACCTTGTGTCCCTCTACATTACCCATTGTTGATTGCCTAATTTACTACTGAATTATGGCCCTTTGTTTATTTAAAATTTAAGCGCGGGTATTTATCATCTTCAGTGGTAGTTCAAGTTTCCTTAGGCCATGTTTGTCCTCATTACTTCTTGTATACTGATGGGATTTTCTCTTTTTTATTCAGAAAAGAATCAACATGCTGATGAGTGGAATGTCAGCCATGGGAATGCAGGAGGTAAGTCGGGGGCAATTTTAATAGCAAAATCTGTTAACTATTGTTTGGAGCGCTTGTTTCAGCCAAAGGTTTTTTGGACTTTTTAGACAAAGTTCATCTAGTACCTAAGTAAGTTTTATATCAGTGAAACAGACATTTTTAGTGGCATATAAACCTTTGGCTGAAACAAGCACCCCAAACAATAGGCGTTCTTTATAAGCTTTTTTAATACGCACCAACATTTATCGTGGTAGGATTTTGTCTGTCTTTTTACTTATTGTACAATATAACTCCCACCAACTTGGAAGGCTTGTTCTATATACAGAGCCTTTGATGATTTTGGGGTCAATATATCAAAGGTCAAGGTCATTCATTCGTAATTTGACCATCATTTGCATATTTATTTCACCAGTGTAATATGAAAAATACATCATGGCTTTATTACACTCCCACACTGCAAGTTATGTGATAAATAAGTGTATTTTTTTTATTAATACATTTTTCAAGGGGGTAGTATTCATATGTTTGCCAATTGCATGTCCCCAAATTCCATTCATGTATGCATGTGCAATATATTACCCAGGGTTCCCATGAATGCATGTGTGTGTTCATCAAATTACTTGACATATATGCGAGTCTGAATATTATGAATATTAGATAGATTAAACCTATCATCAACAAGCTCTCATTTTTTGAGACCGATAGATAAAAACTATATTTTCTTAATTTAAGGATGTTGAAACAAAATTAATATATTTGAAACTGCGTTTAATTATGTCAGAATTTGTGTTGTTGTTATTATAATTGTTAGCGACGAAGAATGTTACGTTGCAGCGCAGTCCTGTCTTTGACTCAGATTCTGAGTATGGTGATAATTATGCCCCTGCCATTCGAAGAATTGTGGAAGGGCATATAGTGTTACCCTTGTCCATCCGTCTGTGCATCTGTCAGGTTCACAGTTGCTGCAGCTAAAAGGAGTCGCTATAACCTCAAAATAGGTATTTAAATTATATTGACCAATTAAAGAAGTCTGGGGTATATTGCACAATCATGTGCTTGTGTCATTGAAATAACTAATCGGTGTGAAAATATCAACAGTTTGTGTAAGTATCACTAACTGTATATTGAGTCAGTGCATTACACGGATAAACCATGGATTAGACAGTTATACCGGAGCCAAAGAAAGAAATAACTGATAATATGTGAAAATAAAGCTGTTGGATCATCAATTCCGGATGTTAATTCCAGTTCTGTTTTAAGCTATCATTTTCAAACTTTACAAAGGTTGAGTATTGCCAAAGATGAGAAAAGAAACGCTATTGATTTTAACTCAAGTTGGTTGAAGTATTAACAGGTCAAGTTGCTTAAAATATCAAATTGATAATTTTTAAATGAAATTGAGGATGCAGGTTTTCAAATGTTTTCAAAATGTGTGGCTTTTTATGAGGGCTTAGCAATCTCTTTTGTAAACAAAATCTCTCATTCAATACATTCATTTGTTGATTTCCTTTATCATGTTTATTATACCATTATGATAATAATTACTGAGATATAGAGATTATTTAACTGCTGGGATCGATGATAGGAAAATCCTTCACTTGATGGTAGACATGTTTTGTTTTTTCACTCACTCGCATACGCTCATTCGTGAAAAGAACCAGCAGTTACATTATCTGTTTATTACATTTTAAATCAGTTTGTGCATGATTTTAAATGAATTTTTTTGCTTTATTGAACGTTATTGGCGGATGACGTCGACGTCAGCACCACTTTATTGACGTCATAGCTCAGCGTAACAGTTAGTTATTTTTGTGTTCGGAGTTAGTTATTAATATTTAGCGAATACAAATATTCTTTCACTGAGAAATCCCAATCTTTACACCTGTATTTTATTGAGAGAGGGAGTCATACCCCTGGATAATCCGAGTCTTCTCTGACCCTAAATGCCTTCTCTTTATTTTTGCGGCGTTATAGGAACCAGATGAAATACCAATATCATAAAAAGGGCTGGTAAGGTCAGAGAAGGCTCAAATTAACCCATGGATATTCAGTCCTGATTGTTTACTAAAGGAAAAGGGAAACTCAACTCGGGAATTACTGCTATAATTATGTTGTGCTGCTGTAAATAAAACGATACATCGCTTTATTAGAAAAAAGACTAACGAGAGGATCTTACATGAGTACTCATTCATTATTGAATTTGTTATACTCGGCAAGAGCTTGCATTATATCATTTTGCCAACTCGTTTAATAAATTCAATAATGAATGAGAACGAATGTTAGATTCTATTTATCACATAGCTCACATATCGACTTTTATTGCATTTTGCCTGTCGCTTTAACATACGAAACTGACATAAACCGTGGGAATTGGATCATAGTCATTATCAATTTTTTTGACAGTGCATACTAGGCTTATCTGCATACTTATATAACTAGTGGTATATTGAAAATAAAGAGTGGTGTTATTCCACTGCCACACTATAAGTTATGTGATAAAACAACTTATAACATACCAAATATTATCGCCTCAAAATTTCATTATTAATAGCAGGTAAGCAAACTTTGTATGTTAAATTCTGCAATCTTTTACATGAAATACATTACTGAAATGTTCAAAGCAGAAGTTCAACATTTAGGAATTTTGTGTTTCAAAGTGTACTGTTTTCAAAACGTCAATAGCAGGATAGTTCAGTCCTTTCTCTAACTAACTGAAACTTTTAGTTTTACCAATGTATTGGGATTTCTATGGAATATTACATGGAATTAAATGTGCGGTATATACGCGGGGCAGTTAGAAAGTTTTGAGACTGATTCTATAACTTTATAATTCGCAGTCACAATAAAACAAAAAAAATGGTTACCAAAAGATCAATTTATGTATTTGTTACAAACTGTGAAAATTTTATTCAGTTATTCACAGAATTAACAAAATAGTAATGACTTGCATGCTACGGAGCACTTTGACAATGTTCATGACGTCGCGGCGACGTTAAAATTGTCTTGCACTCTTCTATCTTTATCTTGTTCACTGAAAAGCCTTAGGATCCAACGAGCATGCTACGGAGCACTTTGACAACGTTCATGACATCGCTGCGACGTTAAAATTGTCCTGCACTCTTCTATCTTTATCGTATTCATTGAAAAGCCTTGGGATCCAACGAGGGCTAACTTTACTTATGTTTATGTCTCAGCTGATATTGGCCTCTGCTGTTTCAGACTTATTCTGGCTTCAGTAGTGATATCCGAGACACTGTTTCTTCCATTCGTCGCGAGGAAAGACTCTTTCATTTTGTGTGTCACAATCTGTCTATGTTTTGGCCTTCCTGTTCGCATGTCATCATATGTCGATTAGCGAACTTCCGTAAATCGTTGATACCATCTAAATACCAATGCTCTGGAACACTTTTTGTGTTGTTTTACATTTGATATCATTGTCCAAGCCTCTGTAGGCATCACACCAGCCTTCTCACGTAATTTTACACAGTCCAGTTCAGTTGACGTCATTTTTTGATTTTAACGAAAAATTTCACCTTTACTTTAAAAGTGCACCGCGACTTCAGAAGTTGTCAAATTACTTCATGCCTTTGCCCGTACTTTCCTGTGATGTTGAAATGACGTCTGGCCAATTTTCCCGAGCATTTGACGCCAAATATGAAACAATAAACAACAATTGAAAGTGAAACATACAAAACATTTTACAACTTCTAAAGTGCTCCGTGATATCGATCATGCGTTGCTATAGCAACGTTTTTACGATGCATGGTACATTCAAATATAGTTAATCTCCGAGGAACATTCAAAAGATGTTGAACAATCCTTTAGAGAAAACTTAAAGCGCTATAATGTAAACTATTCTGTTCATGAAGGCAGTCTCAAAACTTTCTGACTGCCCCTCGTAAATTATATAGTGGAGTTGCGTTTCTTTTTTTCTTTAGTATATATATGGTTTGCTGCATGGTTTTCTAGAGTATTTAAACTGCAAGACCTACAGGTATATGTAACTTATTCTCGCGTTGGGGATGACAGTGTCAACATCTGTTTTCTGAACAAGGCCATTCTTTAAAAAAAAATGGTTTGCTGTGCTCTGACCCAAAGTTTTAAGTGCGTAGGACTTTTCTTTTCTTTTTTACCTAGTCCTCTGATAGTGATGAAAGCATTTAACAAAACATAATGCCCTGTCTGTATTATAACATAATTATGATCTGTTTTAATGTTTCATTAATGTTATGTTTTCAGTTTAGATTGATTTATGATAATGTAATAAAAAATGAAATAAACAATATATAACCGATATTGGTGTGATTTGCAGCACGATCCTAAAAAAAAAAAGAGAAGGAAATCCCAAAATGATGTAAAAAAAAAGGTTTGGTGAGATAGGTCAGAGCACAGCAAACCAACACATTTTTAAGGATTGCCCAATATCTAACATCCTACCTGCAAATTCTGCATGAATATGTACCGGTATATGTGCACTATAATTCAGATTTTGAAGTTAACTGTGGCTTTTTCCTACTATACATATTCATGTATTCCGAAGTGTGGCATTTTATTAACTTGCATGTGTGTGTGTTTACCGGCGTATATTTCTGCGTGCAGGGTAAACTAACAGCTAGTGGCGTGGGATCAATTGTGGGGATGCAGTCAGCCGAGATACAGCAGATCGCTTCAGAATATGCACAGAGGGTATGTACAAAATAAATTATATAACTAGCAATGTTTTTATTGCTTTTTTATTTTGCATAGAATGTAGGTTTGCTTTAATTTGCTTTAATAAATTTGATTTTTCCTTGATTGATCTGAGTTTTTGTATGCGTATGAGTTTGGAAATATTTGCATGTAGAGAAACCCACGTGCTGTTTTTGAGCTTGAAGACCTGTATGTAATTAAGTCACAATTAAGTATTTAAGACTTGTTAATGTTTTTTACTTTATTACCTTATTCCAACTGATGCAGATATATACTTTGTTTTCTGAACCCTTATCCTTCTACAGACCCAGTTGCGTTCAAGTACCCCAAAAATGCATTCCGTTTGCGTTTCGTTTGCGTTCCGTTTGCGCTGCGTTTGCATTTCATTTTTATGAATGCATTTTTTAAAATGCAAATCATTTGCGTTTTTGAATGTATTCAGCGTTTATAAACGAAACTATGCATTCGTTTTAATGCACAGAACGAACGCAACATAATTTGTTCGTTTAAATGCAAAAACGGAGAAATGCATTTTCGTTCGTTCGTTCAGTGTTTACCAAGCGCAACATTTCTGACGATTAAACTACGCATGATATCCAGTCATGCAATTCTTACCACGAGTCGGCGACTAATTTTGTTTGTGATCATATTGAAGAATGAGTCCTTTGGTTGACATTATTTGGTGGTGCACATTGATGATTATTCTGTTTTCTTCCGGGGTTTTGTCATTTTCATCAAACATTTAACATACTTGACACTATATAAAAATATGCCATCTGATTTTACAAACATTATTTCAGTTTTATATTGAAATAATATAAAGTTTGGGCTACACAATAAATACATTTCCTATTTTAAATCAGTAAAAATGAAAGTGTGTAATCGTGCTTAAAAACATCATTTACACAGTGTATTTTTTTATATTAAAATACTGCAAAATGCACTTCATTTAAATCGAGCATTTAACGTTTTAAAAAATGCATTCATCGTTCGTTTTTTAAAACCCTGAACGCTGCAAACGAACGAAACAAACGCAACAAACGAAATGCATTTTAAAATATAGATCGTGCAACAATCATTCTGTGTTCATTTTCCGTTTATTTGGGGTACTTGAACGCAACTGGGTCTGTATGAATGTATAATGGACTGTTCTTTCTTTGTATTTGGACCATTCCATTTATGATACAAAGGGGTATTTTTGGGAAATGACTGATGAGCAGCCAGACAGTGTAAACCCTGATCAGCCTGCGAGTTATCATAGCCTGATATAAGTTTACACTGGATGCTATAGTAGTCGCCCTTAGCAGGCAGCTAATAGTTAAGCTATAATACATATGCTATAATACATAAGCTATAATACATACAGGTCAGCTCATGCTTGTTTTCCCATAGTTGTTAATTTACATGTTTTCCAATATTTTTACCATTTCCAGCAAGCTGAAATTGAGCAGATCGAGAAGAGTGAGAAAGTGGGTGGGGCGCAGCAACATAAACGTGTAACAGCGGCACTGGGCAAGCAGATTCAGCAGCATTCATCGAAGCTGGATGAGGTACATGTGGTGTATTAGCCGGATTGCCTAGCAAATCCAGGGTTGTAGTTTGGCGTCTGTCCGTCCGTCTACTCGTTTTGACGTTTTGGTTAAAGTCTTGTTTTTCCTCATTTCTCAAAAACGAATTGTCGGAAAGCTTTAAAATTTGGCACACATTCATTATCTTATGAAAATAACCACAACTCTGTCATGTATTTTACCTGAATTATTTCCTTTTTACTTTAATAGATTTAATGTTGGAATCGCAATCCAGTGTTTGCACCAGACATACTCAATAGATGCTTATTGAAATTTGAGGTACTGAATGACAGTCAAGTGCTTGCAAGAAAAAAAAGGCATTTTTGTCACCTCTAGATTTTGACACAAATTAATGCCATTTAAAAACGACAGACCTTTGGCTGAAACAAGCACACCTAACAATACATCGTGTTTACTATATGCATCATTATAACTGATAACAGTACATCATGTTTACTATATGCATCATTATAACTGACACAAAACTATATTTCAAGATACTTGGAATATTAATGATTAATAACTAATATATGAGATTTTATTTGACTTCTGGTTAAAATGGTTGTTTTTATGGAAATTCTTTTAGTCTTATTTTAGATTTCTTTAGATTTCCTGAAAGAAATCGGGACTATATAAATCATTATTATGTGTTCTTATATATATTTACTTGTTTATATACCCATTGACGGGCATTTGTTTATTTACATATACATCATCCCTTATTTGTAAATAGTTTTATTTTTATATACTTCATTTCTTCATCTATTATCTGTTTTTATGCACAATATTTATAGGTTATTTAACATGGTTCTGTACAATACGGAGATATATTTGGACGAGTACACAGCTGGAAAAGTCATATTGGACGAGCCGTTAGGCGAGTCCAATATGATTTTTTCCAGCTGTGTACGAGTCCAAATATATCCCGTATTGTACAGAACCATGTTAAGTAACCTTTTTATTCTATACCTTTATTTTAACCAATCATTTATAATTCGGATATAACTTTCGTTTGTTTCATGCTTTCAAGCAAGTCGCTATGAACATCGAAAGCACAATTGCATGTAGGTCTATGTATTTTATATATTGTGTTCGACATGGCTTACTCTCAAGCTTTATTTGCTTGAAAGAATGCCCATTTCTCCGTTGTCAACAGTGATTAAATACTACCGAAGGTCAGTTTCAAACAATGATATATTATGCTAGTTTTTTGTGTTTTTTTTTTGTTATAAAGGAAAATTAAATAAAAATATGTGCAATAGATAGGTTTTCATTACTTGACAACAATTTATGGTTAGGTAATGACAGAAGCCTGTCGGTTCTGATTTTTATTCGGACCTTTTCACGCGTTTCGGTCTTTATCATAGGTTTAACATGGAACCTGTGAAGCGTACAATACGAACAAAATACGGGATATTTTGTACGCGCGTGCGTCCCGATACGGAAATATATTGTACGGTCACATGACTCGAAAGAGCGTCTACGATTGGATGTATAAATTAGGTATAGAATAAGACCATTTATGTGTCGACATGCCGTAATACACCATTCCTTCATTCATTTCTGGAAATTCAGGTTCAAGCAAGGCATGCAGAACTGCACAAGGCTTACCTGGCAACACAAGAAAAACTAAAACAGGTAAAATATGAAAGAAATATGAAATATTACCAAATAAGGGCAGGAAAATTTGTTTCTGAGTTACTCGTCCTTCGTAATTATGAGTGGCCAAATTGATAAATTGTTAACGAATTTATCTGAATTTCTACTCATCCTGCATCAATGAGCAGTCATACCTGGTACCATCATTATTCAATTAGATGGTCAAGTTCTATATTGAAATGATTTATTGCTTGGGTTTTTATTACTGCAGCGACTGGTTTTATCACGATAAAATCATTTTTCATGAAAGTATTCTAAATAAGTTATTTTACCAAAAGTAAGCGGAATGAACTTTTACTCCCTGTCAAAGGGAAATAATATCACTTGTTTCAGTTATTTCAAAAATAAAACAAATTACACCCCTGACTGCTTACAGGCCCAGGAACACAGTGAGAAGATTGACAAAGAAATGGAGAAACTTAACGAGATGGAGACATCAGAAAACCAAGAGTGAATATAATTTAGTTACTTATACCGCAGGAATTCGAAATTATATGTTGTGTATGAATAAAGTGATAAAAAAACGTATTTTAAACTCTCAGAGAGAACTTTCTTTTAAAGACTCTTTCTATAGAGTATAATAAAATGATGGGTGGGGTATATATTTTTATTTTTTTCATCATTTTATTCCGACACAACATATAATATCGAATTCCTGTGCTTTACAGATGGCGAGTGGTGTACTGGTTCTATTTAGGAATAAGTGGATGGTCTGCCTCCATCACAAAAAAATCGACCATTACGCATAGTGTAAAATGTGCTGAAAAATGGCATTAACCTCAATAACAAACAAATTATTTGTCTGAAGCATTAAGTCCAGCCACGGTCTGTCAGTTCATGTTGGCATCATAGCTTTGGCACGCATTCTTATTACAACTTTAATTTATGCTGCTAGATAGCTTCATGCACACTTGACACCAAATTTCCTTGCATATTTAAACCAGGGTTTATGGTTGCCCACTGAAGGGATGTAGCTCTGTTTGGGTCTGTCTTCTATTATCAAAGTGACATCTGTTGCAGCGAAACAATATCCATTGTTTGGGATGCTTGTTTCAGCCAAGTTTTTTTTACTTTTCAGACAAAATCCAACTAGTACTTAAATAAATTGCATATCAGTGAAACAGATATTTTTAGTGGTAAATAAAACTACCTTACTTCTCAAATCGGTTGAGAAATAAAAAAATCAGGTATGGAAGTTGATTTGATTTTAAATGTTAATTTCTACTGCATCAAAAATTATATATTTTATTTTTTAGAATTATTATCCAAAAATGGTTTTAATGTGTTAGATAAATGTAAATTAAGACACTTTGAAAGTTTCATGTTTTCAAAATATTAATGCTAACTGAAGTTATTTGAGATTTCTTAAATTTCTGCTGACCCACCATCAAGAAATTTACATGGAATAAGTCCCAAAACCCGATAATATTAATGCTGAAAAACCTTTGTCTGGAACAAGCACCCCAAGCAATAGATGTTGGCCGTAAAACGTCACTATATTACTATATGCCATTCTTTTATACGTTGTGTATGTACAACTGTAGGATCCTGCAGACTCTGAAATCACTGGTGGCTATGAATGAGAACCTGAAGAAACAGGAGCAGGAGTTCAAGGCCCACTGTAAGGAGGAGATGGGACGACTGAAGGCCAACATAGAGGCCCTTAAATCAGAAACAGACAGTGACATGTCAGAGGACAAGGTACATGTAGTTGTACACCATTACTTCAATACCGGGGTTGAACTCGAAACTAT
Organism: Cyrtodaria siliqua; assembly: GCA_037043455.1. Classification (NCBI taxonomy): domain Eukaryota; kingdom Metazoa; phylum Mollusca; class Bivalvia; order Adapedonta; family Hiatellidae; genus Cyrtodaria; species Cyrtodaria siliqua. The sequence continues at coordinate 98,665 of JAWPHD010001769.1, read as the reverse complement.
TCCAAGTGACATTTTTACCAAAAGTTGTTTTGATAGATCTACCAGTAGTATTTTATTTTATAATTTCTGATAATATAATTTTAATACCTTATATAATACATCATTAATAAGAAAATAAAAACGTTGCAAACGATAAATAAACCAAAATGCAAAACTATATTCAAAGTATTGATATCTAAAGTAAGAAAACCTGAATTTTGAAGGATTTCCTTTTTAGCTCTACTGACCAAATGTCTTGGACTGCAAAGTTGCCTCCTGCAAACATGACCATACAAAAATGTTTATTGTTTAATGATTAACAAGCACTACCCCTTCAAATAATTAAAAACATAACTTTATATAAAAAAAATAATATATATAATAATTTTTAAAATCATTTATAATTGAATTGAATTGGGGTTTTAAGGTGCACCAACACATGAAAGGTTATATGGTGCCAAAGTCATTTAGAATAGCTTAGCAGTTTTAATAACAAATTCACTGAAATAAAGCGACACTTTTTTAAAAGTTTATAATAACATCTTTGATAAAAGTTAAAAATTAAGATCCTGTTTATTAATTGACTCAGTAATATTGTATAGGTCACTTAAACCCACAGCTCAATAATACTGAGTAGGTCATTTAAACTCGCAGGTCATTTATATTAAGTAGATCACTCAACACTTACACCCATCGTTCAATAATATTAAGCAGGTCAGTTAAACCCATAGCTCAGTAATATTAAGTATGTCACTTAAACCCATGGGCTCAGTAATACTGAGTAGGTCACTTAAATCACAACTCAGTAATATTGAGTAGGTCACTTAAATCCACATCACAGTAATATTAGGTAGGTCACTTAAATGCATGACTCCGTAATAGTAAGTAGGTCACTTAAATCCACAGCACAATAATATTGAGTAGGTCACTTAAATCCAACATCACAGTAATATTGAGAAGGTCACTTAAATCCATGTCAGTAATAATTAGGTAGGTCACTTAAATTCACAGCACATTAATATTGAGTAGGTCACTTAAATCCATGACTCAGTAATATTGAGTAGGTCACTTAAATCCATGACTTAGTAATATTGAGTAGGTCACTTAAATCCATGTCTTAGTAATATTAAGTAGGTCATTTAAATCCACAGCTCAGTCATATTGAGTAGGTTACTTAAACCCACATCACAGAAATATTGAGAAGGTCGCTTAAATCCATGACTCATTAATATTAAGTAGGTCACTTAAATACATAGCTCAGTAATATTAAGTAGGTCACTTAAATCCATGGCTCAGTAATATTAAGTAGGTCATTACATATTAATTTCATTGTAACAGCATATCACTGTATTACTTTTTTTCAGGTGAGGGCTGGTCTCATTGACAAACAGTACACGGCAGACAAGGAGAAACTTCACAAAATACGTCTGCTTCTGGTACGTTGCTCAGTCAGTGTACCACATCACAACGTGGATCTTTAATATCATCATATTTGGTATTAAGTTAAAGACATTTTTAGCCAAGTGTTTGAGAAAAAATCGGCTTATAGTTTTGAATCATGTTGTCCGTAACGTCCTGTCACATAACACATTTGTGTCGTGTCGCGTCCCGTCATGTTCTGCCACATAACACATTTTTATTTTTGTCGTGTACCCTCCCGTTGGATAACACATTTTTATTACTTGCATTCGTCAAATTAGTTTTGAATGGGTTGTTCCGAAACTTCATTTACACATAACAACTGATGACCGCTGCCCCTCTTCATCACCCATTGTTGATTGCCTAATTTATTACAGAATTATGGCCCTTTGTTTGACTTAGAATTTAAGTGAGGTCATTTTTCATTCACCTTCAGTGATAGCTCTAGTTGTGATGAATGTCAGCAATGTACATCGTGCTAAATAAATCCCTATTTACTTCTCAGGCTAGAAAGAACAGAGAAATCGCGGCCCTGCAGCGGAAAATAGACGAGGTGCCGTCCCGAGCTGAGCTGAGTCAGTATCAGCGGCGATTTATTGAACTGTATAACCAAGGTAAGTTGCCTGCAGCCAACAATTCATCCAGTCAAGGGTGTAACTTGATTAAGTTATTGTTATACCCCGGCTTCCGCAAAGTGAAGGGGGAGCTATATGGGAATCACGTTGTCCGTATGTGTCGTCGCGTCCTGTCCCTTAATACATTTTGTTCCGTCGCGTCCTGTAACAAATTTTTATTACTTTCATTTCTCAAATAGTTTTGAATGGGTTGTTCCCAAACTTCATATACACATAACAGCTGATGACCATATGTCCCTCATCACCCATTGTTGATTGCCTAATTTATTACATAATTATGGCCCTTTGTTTGACTTACAATTTAAGCGGGGGTATTCATCACATTCAGGGATAGTTCTAGTTGAAATAATTTAAACAATTTCCTTTCAAGATAACAAATACTTCCCCCTGACACAGAGTAAGAGTTTGTTCCACTTACTTTTGGTAACATATTGAGGATACTTTCGTAAACAATTATTTTATTTCAATAAAACTAATTGTTGCAGTAATGGAGCCCAAGAAATACATTTTTTTTCAAGAGAAAACTGGACCGTCTAATTGAATAATGATAGCACCATTAGGTGTGATTACCCTAGAGTCAATTTACTGCCAATTTTGTTACGTAACATGTACCTTCTTTAAAGAGCTTGGGTAAAATATTTCTGAAAATTGTGTAAAAGAAGTAATGGCAAATTAGTTAAAAACAAAGATAGAAGAAACACGAAAAAATATAATGTGTGACAGGACAATTTTGTTTTTGATAGAAAACAAATTTAAAAATACGCAAAAATGAATGCATATATGAAAATGTAGTTATTTTGGAAAAAAGTCTCAATGGAAGTGCCTTTAAGTTTTATTTTTAAATAACTTGTTTAGGTTTTTACAGTTTTGGGTATTTTCCTCAAAATAACTGAAAAATTTATTTTCAGACATGCGTTCATTTTCATCTGTTTTCTATCAAAACCTGCATTTCCTGTAACATATGATATTTTTCTCTGGTTCTGTTATCTTCGTTGTTAACTAATTTGTGATAATTTCTTTTACACAAGCTTTTATAGATGGTACATGTTATACAACTAGTTTTATACGGGCAAACTCATTTTTAGCTCTACTGATCAGAGATCAGCAGAGCTTATGCCGTGGTGCGGTGTCCGTCCGTCCGTCCGTCCGTCCGTTAACTTTTTTTTGTAGCGACTACTCCTCTGAAACTACTGAATGGATTTTCATGAAACTTTACAGAAATGTTGCCCATGAAGTCTAGTTGATCCTAGCAAAAATTCATGTAGATGTGAAATCCAAGATGGCCGCCAAATCTAAAAATAGGTTTTTAAAAAACAAGTTTGTAGCGACTACTTCTTGAAAACTCTAAGGGATATTGCTATGGGACTTTTTCTAAAATGATCAGCATGATATGATGTTGGTCCTTGTCGAAAATCGTTTTGATTCGACGTTAAGCATGGCTGCCAGCGGCAATCTTTGTTTACATAAAGTTATATAATGAAAACTTGTAGCGACTACTCCTCTGAAACTACTTGACGGATTTTCATGAAACTTAACAGGAATGTTGCTCTTGATGTCTAATTGATCCTATCAAAATTTCAGGTCGGCCGGAAATTCAAGATGGCCGCCACGGCTAAAAATAGATTTTTAAAAAATAAGTTTGTAGCGACTACTTCTTGAAAACTATTAGAGATATTGATATGGGACTTTTTCTAAAATGATCAGCATGACATGATGTTGGTCCTTGTCGAAAATCGTTTGATTCGACGTTAAACATGGCTGCCAGCGGCCATCTTTGTTTACATAGAGTTATATAATGAAAACTTGTAGCGACTACTCCTCTGAAACTACTTGACGGATTTTCATGAAACTTCACAGGAATGTTGCTCTTGATGTCTAATTGATCCTAGCAAAATTTCAGGTCGGCCGGAAATTCAAGATGGCCGCCACGGCTAAAAATAGATTTTTAAAAAATAAGTTTGTAGCGACTACTACTTGAAAACTATAAGAGATATTGATATGGGATTTTTTCTGAAATGATCAGCATGACATGATGTTGGTCCTTGTCGAAAATCGTTTTGATTCGACGTTAAACATGGCTGCAGCGGCCATCTTTGTTTACATAGAGTTATATAATGAAAACTTGTAGCGACTACTCCTCTGAAACTACTTGACGGATTTTCATGAAACTTCACAGGAATGTTGCTCTTGATGTCTAATTGATCCTAGCAAAATTTCAGGTCGGCCGGAAATTCAAGATGGCCGCAATGGCTAAAAATAGATTTTTAAAAAATAAGTTTGTAGCGACTACTTCTTGAAAACTATAAGAGATATTGATATGGGACTTTTTCTAAATTTATCAGCATGACATGATGGTTATCCGAGTCGAACATTATTTTTATTCGACGTTAAACATGGCTGCCAGTGGCCATCTTTGTTTACATAAGAGTTATATAATGAAAACTTGTAGCGACTACTCCTCTGAAAATACTTGACGGATTTTCATGAAACTTCACACGAATGTTGCTCTTGATGTCTAATTGATCCTTGCAAAATTTCAGGTCGGCCAGAAATTCAAGATGGCCGCCATGGCTAAAAATAGATTTTCAAAAGACAAGTTTGTAGCGACTACTTCTTGAAAACTATAAGTGATATTGATATGGGACTTTTTCTAAAATGATCAGCATGACATGATGGTTATTCAAGTCGAACATTATTTTGATTCGACGTTAAACATGGCTGCCAGTGGCCATGTTTGTTTACATAGAGTTATATAATGATAACTTTTAGCGACTACTCTTTGAAACTACTTGACAGATTTTCATGAAACTTGACACGAATGTTGCTCTTGATGTCTAATTGATCTTAGCAAAATTTCAGGTCGGCCGGAAATTCAAGATGGCCGCCATGGCTAAAAATAGATTTTTAAAAAATAAGTTTGTAGCGACTACGTCTTGAAAACTATAAGAGATATTGATATGGGATTTTTTCTAAAATGATCAGCATGACATGATGGTTATCCGAGTCGAACATTATTTTGATTCAATGTTAATCATGGCTGTCAGTGGCCATCTTTGTTGACATAGAGTTATATAATGAAAACTTGTAGCGACTACTCCTCTGAAACTACTTGACGGATTTTCATGAAACTTCACAGGAATGTTGCTCTTGATGTCTAATTGATCCTGGCAAAATTTCAGGTCGGCCGGAAATTCAAGATGGCCACCACAGCTAAAAATAGATTTTCAAAAAACCAGTTTGTAGCGACTACTTCCTGAAATCAAAATCAATCAGTAGAGCTTCAAGGTCATTGACCTCTTGTTTGTAAAAGTATCCTAAATAAAGTTAATTTACCAAAAGTAAGAGGAATGAATTCTTGCATACCAGGCCCCAGTTGTTCAACGATCGGTTAACTTAACAGAGTGTTAGGTCAAAATTTCAAATCTCTCTGAATTTCCGATAAATGAATATTTCTACCAGAAATCGAGTATATGATTGCATTGTGTTAAGAAGAAATGCAAATTAAAAACTTGTATGGTACAAAACATATTTTGATGAGAAAATATACTTTGAAAGTTTACACTAACCAAGGATTAAGCTAACCGATCTTTAAACAACTGGGCCCAGATAAGGCTATCCACGTTGTACAGGGGGATGGAAAGTCTTATCTTGATGGGAAAAGATAAAAGTCATGCGCATCCGGCATGCAGGAAAACATGCAAAACATTATTAGCTGGTGGCCTCAACGCACAACATGTCTATGATATGCAAGAAAAAGAATCTATCGTGGGTATTCGGTTCAGATAGGGAATTCCAACTCTCAGTTTAAGTGTTTTAATCAGAACCACAGCAGAGCCTCGGTTTCAATAAAAACACTTATACCGAGGGTTGGAATTCCCTATCTTCATCGGATACCCATGAATGATTCTTATATTCTTACTCTGTGTCAAAGAGAAATATTTTTTTCTTGAAAATAACTTGTTTCAGTTATTTCAAAAATAACTTATCGGAAAACAAGTTACAACCCTGTAGCAGACTGTTAAACAGATTTCAGGGTCTCACAGTTGGTAGAGCACACATTCGCTTCTGCCTTACTCCTCCCTGTTGATTTTCTGGCTGTGGTTGTGCGTGTATGTATGAGTCCTTGTACGATACCTGTGTTTTCTAGAGTTTCTCCAATTAACATGTCACCAGTTGTCAATCATTTATCCATTTTAACCAATCAAACCAATACTATACCTCTAACAAACAATAGCATGTGCAACAATATAATAAAGCACGTGCAGCTGTATTATAATATAACGTATTGTCAATATACTCCGACATCAACAATGGGGCGGAGATATCAAAGTACTGGTACGTAATATATGTTAAAACCTTTAGAGGTGGCGTTTGCTACATATGGTGAACAATACATATGGGTTCTCTGATGTCCTCCCGCTTCAGTACCACAATATTGCTTTTTGTGTTGCCTGCATAGCATGGCAGACACTTGAGGATCACTTTGTCCGTCGTCTGTCGTCTGTTGTTCGTCGTCGTCAGTCACACTTTTACCTGCAGCCTATTACTATTTAAACCTTGGCCATAACTTGAAAAGTATTTGACGCATGTTCATTAACCTTCACACAAATCTTCATCTTAAGTTAAGGAATGTTGTTAAACATGTCCAATAACTCTGGCTTTCATTTTGGCAGAGTTGTGCCACTTTTCATAAAACTTTAACCTGCAACCTAACCAAACTTTATAGTTAGATTTTACTTACTGAAATTAGCACACGGCAGACGACACAAGTGTTCGCACCATTCTAGTTCCTGGACTATCATCACTGTGATTGATATGTATAGCTGGGTAGCTTTTTTAAATGGACTTAATATAAACTATAGTACTAGTTTAATATAAAATGTACCTGCTCCCAACTTCCAGTTTTGCTATTAAAGTAAAGTGTTATCGACTTTATAAATTACAGTGGCAGGGACACACAAAGAGACCAAACAGTTCTACACTTTGTATAACACACTTGATGATTCTAAACTATATCTTAACAAAGAGGTAGGTGATTTAAACAGTTTGTAGGTAATTAAGCAAAGAGGTACTAGGTGATTTAAACAGAGTTTAAAGGGATTTTAGCCATACTTTTTTTATGTTGGTTCTTTAATATATCTAAATCAAAACTAGTCATTTCATAAATATTTTTGCCTGTAGAGAAGCTTACCCCTTTGCTGTAAATATTCTGTGTTTACATTGTTTTTATTCTTGGTAACAAGTGTCACGTGACCGTTACTAAATATAGACTGAAATGGGCCGGTCATCTGAGCTGAATGTATCTTCACTTTAATACCGAATAATCCATATTTGGGATGATGAAAACTTGTGTAGTTATTAATTGAAACATAAATATACCATTGCATTTGAATACACCAATTATTTATTTTTTAGAAAAAAGTCATAACTACTATTTAAAATGATCTTTTAACTTTTACTTCACTTCAACATTCATAATTTGATTTACATGTACTCGTCTCCCTTGGCTGAAAATGTTTAACACACGCTGTTAGTTTTTTGGGCATGTAAAATTGATTCAGTGGTTTGACGGGTCATATATTTTAAAAGGAAATTTTGCTGCGCATAAGCGCGTGATTCCCCTGATTGTGTTTTGTTTATAACGGTATTTATATAGGTAAACGGGTTGTTTTGAGAGTGTATGTTAACATTTCTAAAATATTTTTTTCCTCTCCAATCGTCTAATGATAGTGTGTAGTGATTTGTAAAGTGGGGTCGAAAAACAATCACAACATTGAGCGTTTTTATTGATAATGACGATAACAAAGGGGTAGGGTATTTAATAAAGAGGTGGGGAATTTAACAAAGTGTTAGTCTATGATCTTCGGTATGAAGGATGGGAGTATTTTGCAGCATTGGTTTTGCACTACATCAGTTGATTTCCTGGCTGAGGCATGCCTGATGGGAAACCTCATCTCACCTCCCTTTGAGGTTGCTGTCCCAGTGTAACCTACATAAAATCCATTTATTTCTAAATCATATTACTACAGACTCAGTATGATATCTAATTAACCTTTTGTAATATTTACTGTGTTATTTGAAATAACTTGCAACTTAAAAAAATATTGTATTACTTTTCTGTATTTTCTCCTTTCTTTCTTTCAGTAAATCGTTTGTTGATAAAATTATAATATTATACTTACTCATTTATGTTTGCATTCTTTATTTCAGGTGAACTTACTGAATTCCATTTATGAAACTTTTACACAGTAAGTCAAATTATATGAGTATTACTGTACATTAACCTTTTCTGCATTTTTGGTTTTGGAATTTGTAAGAAACAGATAACAACGTAGCATAACTTGCTATTGTAATAGCGTCTGCTGTGTTGGCATCCCATCTGTTAAATATTTTGCTTAACCCTTAACCCACTACATATATATATAATCGACTGTTCTTTCTTTGAATTAAGACCATTCCATTTATGTGACAAAGTGGTGTTTTTGGGGAAATGACTGATCAGCAACCAGACATTGTAAACCCTGATCAGCCTGCAAGTTATGAGTTGGTAACCGTTATATGGGTTTACAATGGAAGCAAAGGCTATAATATTCGTGCTTAGCGGGTTAAGGGTTAAGTATTATACATGTAGATGCTGTGATTACATTATAGGGCGATGTCATCCCAGGCCAATAAGGAACAATTCCTGAAGCAGTTTGAACAGATTGTAGAAGGTGTGAAGACCAATAGGGCTAAGGTTAGTGTATCAGCATTGCATACCTGTCCAGACTCACGCATTGGGCATGAGATACCCATTTTTGTGTCATATCACACTCAAACGCATACATTTAACGTTTTCATGCATTCTGAAAATGTTACCAAAGTGACTTTTGTTTTTAGTTTAAATTTAGTTTATTTTATACCAAAAAATCAATAAAATTTAGTAGGCCTACAGGTTAACCAGGCTTTCCGTCTCACTTTCGTATATTGTGTGACTTAAATTATTCCTTTACAAAGTTTGGTCTTATGAACAGTATAACACGTATACCTACAAGCTGAAATTTCACAGGACTTCAGCGGGATTTACCCCACTGACCCCATAACCAAGTGGCAACCACCCCTTGGCTCCATAACCAAGTGACAACCACCCCTTGGCTCCCATCTCATGCTTGATCTTCACTGGGCCTTGACAGCTATGGTATTGTATGGTATGGTGTCTCTGTAGGCTGGATTATTATGTCCTCACTTTGAAGGAGCAATTCTACTAACTGAACATTAACACATTTGAACTGCGAATGCTTTCACCAGAGCTATGTTCGCTTGAACTTTGAATTTCTATGAAAATTAGTTTGAGGGCTCAACTTCTCTTGTCTCACTCCGATGACAGTTTGCTTGTATCATCAATACTAACTGTGGCATCAATACTAACTGTGGCATCAATACTAACTGTGGCATCAATACTTACTGAGGCATCAATACTAACTGTGGCATCAATACTAACTGTGGCATCAATACTAACTGAGGCATCAATACTAACTGTGGCATCAATACTAACTGAGGCATCAATACTAACTGTGGATTTTCATAATGTGACAAATTTGGACTGCAACTTTCTTTTTTTTTACCAGGGTTGTGGCCCCTAGAACTTCAAATTTCTATTAAAATAAGCTTATTTGCACTTTCGTCCATGCGGATTGTGATGAAATTGGACGCGGATAATAAGGTCAACTGAAGACAAGCGTACTCTTATGAAATTGACTATTAGAAACACGAAGTGATGCATTTTCATCTCTAACTTAACCATTTAAAGTAGTTATCCGTCCAAGAACAGCCAAATTTTACAACATATGTACACCATTCATAAACTTAATGACGTATATATAACTTACATATTTTGAGATAAATGGCTTTAACCAGCCAGGCCAAATCTCAAACTTGGAGCATCGTAGTAAGAGTTAGCAACTCATAATTGATTTTAGTACGCATATTCAAACACGAGTATTTTAGGAGCACGTGAATAGACCTATACTTTTAATCAGCAAATATACATTATAATATGACCTGAACCTGAATAAAGTTGTGATAAACGGTTTTGTAATGTAATTTTGCCGTTATTTGGCGGGTTAGTTTCTTTAAGCTTCACACTGAGGCACTTTGGCAAACATTTTAATCAATTAATACTAAATTGACACTAGTTTATGAACATTTATATCGTCCCTTATTTATTTATTTTTGAAAGTTGGGACATTTTAATCAGCCCTCATGTGTGTTTGTGTTTCAGGTTGAGCGCAAGAAACAGGAAGAAAAAATGAAAAGAGACCAGTTGAATGATACATACCTCGATCTGATAGAGAAACAACGTCTATACTTTAAAACTGTCAAGGATTTCAAAGAGGTACATGTACTCCCATCTTATAAATGTATAGGTGTACCTGGCTTCTGTCTTAATTCCAGTAAATAAAATCCTGTACTCCCATCTTATAAATGTATAGGTGTACCTGGCTTCTGTCTTGATTCCAGTAAATAAAATCCTAAATTCAGTCTAGTGTTCTGTAGTTTGGGGCATCATTATACCTCCGCCTTCACAAATATAGGAATCACCTTGTCTGTAACGTCGCGTAACACATTTTGGTCCCGTCACATCCCGTAGCGTTGCTTAACACATTTTTAGCTCTACTGGCTGAAGGCCAGCAGAGCTTATGGGATGACGAATTGTCCGTCGTCTGGCCGTCCGTCGTCCGTTGTCCGTCGTTAACTTTTGTCTTGTTACCACCATAGGGCCTTCATTTTTCATCCGATCTTTACCAAACTTTAACAGGTTGTTAATATCAATGAAAGCTCGAACAAGTTCAAAAACCAGCCAGATCGGAATAATTTCACCGGAGTTATGGCCCTTGTTTTGCTGAAAAATGCCATATTAAGCCTTGTGAACACTCTAGCACCTTCATTTATTATTTGATCTTTACCAAACTTGCACAGATTGTTAATATTAATAAAGGCTCAAACAAGTTCGAAAACCAGCCAAATCGGATCCGTAACACCGGAGTTATGGCCCTTGATTTTTCTGAAAATTGCTGTTTTCTGCCTTGTGAATGCTCTTGCACCTTCATTTATTATTTGATCGTTACCAAACTTGCACAGATTGTTAATACCAATTATTATATAGCTTAGAAAAGTTCGAAAATCGGCTGAATTGGGTCAGTAACACCGGAGTTATGGCCCTTGTTTTTTCTGAAAAATGCTATTTTCTGCCTTGTGAACATTCTAGGGCCTTCAATATTAATCGGATCTTTACTTAACTTTGCCAGTGTCTTTATATCAATGAAAGCTTGAACAAGTTCGAAAACCGGCAAGATCGAAATAATTTCAACGGAGTTATGACCCTTGTTTTGCTGAAAAATGCCATATTAAGCCTTGTGAACACTCTAGCACTTTCATTTATTATTTGATCTTTACCAAAGTTGCACAGATTGTTAATATCAATGACAGCTCGGACAAGTTCGAAAACCAGCTAGATCGGACCATTAACAGCGGAGTTATTGCCCTTGATTTAGTTAAAAATGCTATATTTTGCCTCATTAAGACAATAGGGCCTTCATCTTTCATCCAGTCTTTACCAAACTTTACCAGATTGTTTATATAGATGAAAGCTCGGACAAATTCGACGACCAGCTAGATCGGACCATTAACAGCGGAGTTATGGCCCTTGATTTAGTTAAAAATGCTATATTTTGACTTGTTAAGACGATAGGGCCTTTATCTTTCATTCGATCTTTACCAAACTTTACCAGATTGTTTATATAAATGAAAGCTCGGACAGTTTTGAAGACCAGCCAGATCGGACTAATAACAGCAGGGTTATGGCCCTTGATTTAGTTAAAAATGCTATATTTTGCCTCGTTAATTTGATAGGGCCTTCATCTTTCATCTGATCTTTACAAAACTTTAACTGATTGTTAATATAAATGACTGCTCAGACTATATGGAAAACCAGCCAGATCGGACCAGTAACGGATGAGTTATGGCCCTTGATTTAGTTAAAAATGCTATATTTTGCCTTGTTAAGATTATAGGGCCTTCATTTTTCATGCGATCTTTATGAAACTTTATAAGATTGTTCATATCAATGAAAGCTCGGTCAGGTTCGAAAACCAGCCAGATCGGACCAGTAATAGTGGAGTTATGGCTCTTGATTTAGTTAAAAATCCTATATTTTGCCTCGTTCAGATGATAGGGCCTTCATCTTTTATCCGATCTTTAAGAAACTTTACCAGATTGTTAATATCGATAAAAACCTGGAAGAGTTCGAAAACCATCCAGATTGGACTATTTACATCGAAGTTATGGCCCTTGATTTTCTGAAATATGCTATATCGTGGCCTCATTAAGACGAAAGGGCCTTCATTGGCCGGATTTCATTGAAACTTTGCAGGGATGATCAGTACCAAGCCTAGATGTACATAGTCACCGTGTTCCAGTTGAATGATTTGGCAGAGTTATAGCCCTTTAAAGGTTTTAATACACAAACTTAGTTCTGACTAGTTCTCCTGAACCCCTGGCCGAATTAAACGAAACTTTTTAGGGATGATCGATTCTTTATCTAGTTGTGCACCTCATCGCCGTGTTCCGGTTGAATGATTTTTGGCGGAGTTAGGGCCCTTTAAGGGTTTTAATACACAAACTTTGTTCTGACTAGTTCTCCTGAACCTCTGGCCGGATTTAAACGAAGCATTTTAGGGATGATCAATTCCATGTCTAGTTTTGCAAAATATTGGCGTATTCCGGTTAAATGATTTTTTTTGGCAGAATTATGGCCCTTTAAAGGTTTTAATACACTAACTTTGTCTGATCTACTTCTCCTGAACTCCTCGCCAGATTTCAATGAAACTATGCAGGGATGATCAGCACCAAGCCTAGTTGTGCATGTCATTGTCACGTTCCGGTTTACAGATATTTGGCAAAGTTATGGCCCTTTAAAGGATTTTGATACAACAATTTTTTTCCAGGCTAGTTCTCAAGGATGATCAGTATCAAGCCTAGTTGTGAATATCGTCGCCATATTTCGGTTGAATGATTTTTGGCAGAGTTGTGACCCTTTAAATGTTTTAATACACAGAATTTGTCCAGATGAGTCTCTTCTGAACTCTTTGCAAGTTTTCAGCGAATCTTGGCGAGAATGATCAGTACTAAGCCTAGTTGCACCGGTCATTGCCATGTTCTGGTTGAATTATTTTTGAAAGACTTATGGCCCCTTATAGATAAACTTTATCTTGAGCCAGTAGAGCATCAACAGGCCCTCTTGGGCCTCTTGTTATTTCTTGCATTCAGTTTTTTCCTAACTTCATATACATATAACAAATGATGACCTTATGTCCCTCTACATCACCCATTGTTGATTGCCTAATTTATTACAGAATTTTGTTTGAATTTAAGAGGGGTTATTTAAAATAGTTCTAGTTTTGTGTACATCTTCGACACAGTACATTGTTAGCCATGGACTGGCAGCATTTTCATTGACAACATTCCTACTGTAGAGTTTATCACCTGTACATGTATACTAGTGTAAGAGTTAACCCTATATAACACCATACTGGTCAATGATTTTGTTGATACTGAATAAAATTTCAACTCCCTGTCGAATGCAAAATGGCTGCCTGTGCTTAACATACAGACCAAAATAGAAAAGTTTGTGATCGTAGAACCTTAAAGGGACACATGGCAATCTTGAAATTGTTATCATTCATTAAAATTAGCATCTCGATTTATTAATCCTGTATAAATTTGACTTTGAAACTGCTTAAAAGTTTGATATGTTAATATTCCTCGTTATTCTTCCAAATTTGCAAAATATATTATTGGTGCAATAAAATCTTCTCCTCTGAAACTATAAGAGCCGAAGGCTTAATATTTTATATTTGCCATCAGCTTATTGTCCTCTACCAAGTTTGTTCAAATGGAGAGCTTGGGGTCAAATTTGGCCTCTCCACAGGGTTCACAGTATTTCATAGACTGATATAGGGAAAAACTTAAAAATATTTTTCTCTGAAACTGCAAGAGCTAAAGGTTTAATATTTTGAATTTATTATCAGCTTATGTTCCTCTACAAAGTTTGTTCAAATGGTGCCCGGAGGCCCCGGGTTTGCTCCTCCTTGGTGCCACTGAGTTCCGTCGGTGTGTTCTTGGGCAAGACACTTTACCTTAGCCTCGTCCGTCCGATGGGGACGTAAACCGGGCGGTCCCGTGTATCGGTCTATCTTCCGAGCACGTTAAAGAACCATAGGAATCTATTCGATAATAAGAGTAGGGCAGGTTCCCGGATTTCTATATATCCTTTCCCTCTCTCTGGGGCGGCTCTCAATAACCTATAATGTGTTGATGAGCCGTTAAACAACATTCAATTCAATTCAAATGGTGACCCTGTGGTCTAATTTGGCCCGCAGTTTTTCATAGACTTATATATACATGTACTATAAAAGTCGAACAGACAAAGTTCCTAGAGTAAAAATTGGCTGTGCCCCGGGGTGGCCTATCCATCCATTTCCATACAAACATTCTCTGTATATACGAGGAACAAAGTTTTGCAACTATACCTTATGTCGTACAAAGTTTTCAATCTGATAATCAATTGCATTTGTTAACTACTTTTTCCTCTTTGCAAAAATTGTCAGGTGAATGACTCAGGGCCATTTGGTCCTCTTTTCAGTTAAACTGTTGAATTCACAATCCGGCATTCGCAGCACCGTTTGTTCTTCACTTGTTGTAAACGTAGACTCTTATAGGAAAAGCATAAGATTATTACTTAACCAATATTACTGATCATATCGTCAAGAAACCACAGGAACATCGCAGGAACAGGAAAATCCCCTTTCCTTTGAACACATTACGTGGCCCCGCCTTAATTCCATTTAGCGATGGAAAAGCTTATATTAGCAGGATTTTATAACGGATATTTAGACAATAAAACACGTTTAAAAACATATTTTAATGAAAAAATGCGATAACATGTTTAAAATTACATATTAAATGTTTTAATTTTACAATATGCAAATTTGTTAAGCCGAAATTAAGGTTTTATTTCATTCCCCAGCCAACCCTGTTTTCGCTTCTTGGAGAAGGGGTTGGATGGGGTACGAAAGTTAATACTCGGACCACGTAATGATTTGAGGAGACCAAAAGTGCTTCAAGGTCTATGGGCATCTTTTTTTCTTTCTTTACAATATTATTAGTTATATGAATTCTTGACTGGGGATATGGGCTCACATTCCCTGCCTGGAAATTATATTCACCCGTGCCTTCATGCCATTACGGCACTAGGTGTGCCATTATCGACAAAAGGCACACCACGGCAGTATATTAACCTCTAATACGTAATATGTGAAAGGATATGGTTAAACTGAATGCCGTCTTTTTGTATGTACTTTATTACCAATGAAACCTTAAAACTGTTTTTATTTATTTCAGGAATGCCGTAAAAATGAAGTCCTTTTATCGAAGATGAAGAAATAATACCAATACATTATTAAGTCAGCCTTAAGTGATTAAAATTTTCATGTTAACATGACACTATTGTTATGAAGAAAAAAAACGACAGTGTTTTGTGAGATTTCACCTATAATGGGTTTGTCAGTTAATTTGCTATCATTGCAGTGCAAATCTAATTAAAGTTTGAAAAACACAACCTAACAAAGACGAAAACAAGCTGCAAACAAGATTTTAAGTGATATAATGTTTATCATTTGATCGAATGTTGAGGTGGCTTGGCCAAGATAGAGCGTCTAAATGATGCAGCATTGATCAGTTGATAAGAAGATACATAATTCATAATTTTGATAAAGCACTATAAAAAAACTGACCAATCGATGACCAGACATGCCTCTTAATTCTGGTAGGGGATAGACTCCGTCTTTATCCTAAATGTTCAATAAAGTTTACTGTTATTTTGAGGTATCTACAGTGTGGTTATTTTAAAACTTTAATGCAAATTTATGCAATAAATGTATCTTTCTTAATTGAATCTTGAAATTTATGGATTTTAACTGTCCCAATGATTTTTATTTTACTATAGAACCTAAGGATAAAAACCGAGTAATGCAAATTTATCACCTGAAAATAAGATAAAATCTCAACATCTCGGCAATAGTAAATTATTACAAATAGTAATTATGAACAATAAGGGAGAATAATTATTGTGCAATAAATATTCATGTATAATATAATTGGTTGTTTTCTTTTTATTTGTAATCGACGGCAATAAAGCAGAATTTACCTCTGTCATCACCTTTGAGCTATATGTCATGAATTGCGGCATACATACTTCTATCTGTATGTGTACGTAGTAGGAAGCAATACTGGTATTTTAACCATGAGGAGAGTGCGCGACTTGGTAGCTCTTGTGTATTATGCTGACTTGAAGGCATCCACTGTCTTGGTACTAACAC
Organism: Cyrtodaria siliqua; assembly: GCA_037043455.1. Classification (NCBI taxonomy): domain Eukaryota; kingdom Metazoa; phylum Mollusca; class Bivalvia; order Adapedonta; family Hiatellidae; genus Cyrtodaria; species Cyrtodaria siliqua. The sequence goes on along the minus strand of JAWPHD010001769.1, from coordinate 82,215 downwards.
AGGTGCTCTCGTCAAGGTGGTTCCACTCCGCAATGGTTGTAACAAAAAATACCTCTCACTATAAGTCTGTGTATGTTTTAGCTTTTATGCGTCTTTATGGTTTAAGTTTGACTAAATAATCAGTGGTGTCTGTTGCTGGTACTATACCTCTCACTATAAGTCTGTGTATGTTTTAGCTTTTATGCGTCTTTATGGTTTAAGTTTGACTATATAATCAGTTGTGTCTGTTGCTGGTACTATACCTCTCACTATCTTGGTACATTCACACTGTCACATGCAGAGAGGTAGGACCCCCACCCATTCATATTCATTTTGTCATTTTTATCCTGCTCATTCAAGGTATCATGACAACGTGGAAATGTGCCTCCATCGTAAATGGAGCGTCTACTATAGAATTTGCAGTTCTGCAGGTAAGAATGTTCTAGGCCCATTCTTCCTATTTTATGGAGGATGAGCCTGCCACGTTCATTCCTGTTAGGCGCCATATAATCTTTCATATGTTGGTGCGCCTTAAAACCCCCAATTCAATTCTATAACTTGATTGAACCTTTTCCAGGCAGTTACACTCGATCGCTGAAACTCGGCCAATCCTGTCATTCTTCATGTGTGAATCAAGCTTTGACATTCTGTTAGCCGGAAGGCAAGGGTACTGTTGCAAAGACATTGCTACATAAACAATATGGCCATTAGCCACATGCGTTGATGTATAATTTACATTTCATGTTTGTTATTTACAACACAGATGAAGGTTTTATCACAGCTTTCATGTAAATAAACTATTGATGGAGCAATTGGCTAAATGACATTGCAAAATTTGGATGATAACTTTGATTTTGAATGCAAATTTGTTTTGGCAGGAATCTAATGTGCGATGACATAACCAATATGGAAACCTTCGATTTACGTTCGAGTAATGATGCGAAGCAGTGTACGAGATGTTACGAATGAGTTACACTGTCATTGACAACACCTCTTGTTATTTTTTATGAGCAGCAATATAAAACAAACATTTTCCTTCTTTCTTTATTGAACACTTTACTGTTTCCTCTCATACACCTGTACTACATGTATTAGTCTAGTCTTGTTATATCGATCATATATCATACAAATCACATTAGACCTCTAGCTTTTGTTGTTTCAGGGAAGAACATTTTTTAAAGATATTCCTATGTAAATATATTGTAATTTGAGATCAGTTATCACCACTGAGTGAGAATAAACAATAGACTTGTCAAATAACAAAGGATTGACCTCTAGGGATGTCAGTGACCTCTAGGGATGTCAGTTTTATGTTAAAACTTATGCAGTTATAAAAACTCCGGACTGATTTTTTACATGATTTTGAAAAAGTGAATATATGTGAGTATATTTAATTACATGATATACTTAAGGAAAAAAGAAATGCAACTTTCTTAAGGTCAATATATATGAAGTTTATTTTTTTCGAATAATATTATATTTTATATTTAATAGTGATCGAAAATCTTGACTGATGCCTCCACCATATTTTCTATTAAAATTTACTCTCAGATTAATCGTGCAATAAAAAAATAACAAAAGCATGTGATGCGTAGGTCATGGCAAATGTAATCGAGAACCAGTGCCATTTTCTGTCTAAATTTTGTCGCAAGTCCTCCAATATTAGGAATCCAGAATTTTTTCCAAATTTGTTAACGTATTTTTAAGTTACGTTGACGCATTTAAGAGCAACGTGAAGAGGCGTTAATATTGCTGTTGAACAGAATTTCGCAGCAGAAGGCCTCTGACACACTTGCCGTGCATCAATGAACCATAACAAGACTGTTTTAACGTCTAAGAGAGACCGTGTTGACAAATAACCGCCCTAACAAAGGATGTTAACGTTTTACGTCAGGTTAAGATTACGCGTATATTCGCCTCATATACCAAGGTCGACGCTTTTCCGGCGACGGCGGAGGCCACATTTTAATTACATCTCAACAACCGCTGCTCGAATTTTTCTGAAACTTTGTCAGATGCTTTGTTGGGTCGAGGGACATCACTTAATGCCACTGCAAAATTACCACGGTCAAGGTCATATCTTGCGTTATTTTCTCAAAACTTAACCTTGGTTAGCTAAGTTAATCTCGGTTAACTTTATGTGATTGCCTTATTTCCTTTGTTGATACTTGGTCATATATATTGTTGGCATTGGTGGACATCACTGAACGACAAAAATTACCAAGGTCAAGGTCATATTTGCTTATTTCCCCCAAACTTAACCTTGGTAAGGTAACTTAACCTCAGTTAACTGTATGTGATCGCCTCACTTTATGTCTTTGATACTTCGTCATATGTCTTGTTGGCATTGGTGGACATCACCGAATGACAAAAAATACCAAGGTCAAGGTCATATTTTGCGTTATTTACGTTTGGTTAGGCAACCTCAGTTAACGTTATTGATAACTTTAATGACACCAACCATTGGAGCAGCTCCGCCAAACTTTGCCCACGTCTGCACGTCGCAGGGGCACCAGTGCCCTGCCAGTTTCAGCCATTTCAAAGCGGGGATGGCCACGCGGCGACTTAGCGCGGCCGCTAGGGTTTGGATGTCAGGGGTAGGGTAACAAATATTACCAAGGTCAAGGTCATATTTTGCATTATTTCCCCCAAACTTAACCTTAGTTAGGTAACTTAACCTTGGTTAGATAACTTAACCTCAGTTAACTTTATGTGATTGGCATTTGTGGACATCGCTGGATGATAAAAAAATACCACGGTCAAGGTCATGTTTTGGTACTTCCGGTTATGTATGAGTGAAAAGCGGTGAAAATTCGATAGGATAAATTTTGGAGTTTTTGGATTAATGAGAGAAGGTAACATTCCAATTTGTATATAAAACAGAACATTAAGTACATGTCTACGGAAATTTAAAAGTAGAAAAAAAGCTGTTCAGCAGTTTTTATACAAATTCAAATTCAAAACTGAACAATGAAATAAAATCGATATCAAGGTGATATGGGCGCCGCCATGTTATTCAAAGCAGGTTTGTGCCGCGGGCATGTTTAGCAGTGGTATAATGATAAACTATTCGTGAACACTGAGCGGTTAAACAAAGTATAAAGTATACTGCAGATAAAAATAGTGTTAACATAAATTATGCACGAACAGTCATGTCGACACAGCTTCGTGGAGAAAGTAAACGTAAGTGTTCAAGCAACTCAACCATTAGTGACCTAGATTCAACTCTAGATTCAACTTTGGAAAAATCAGTCAGTATCGAATTAAGCGTAGAAGATACAACAAAAACAAAACAAAACAGTAAAAAGAAATCACAGAAAAAGAAAGTTAAAACGATGGGGGAAAAAAGTGGAGAAAAGACGTTGGAACAAAAAATAGATGAAATAAACAGTAAACTTACAAATATTCTAACAAAGGACGACAAAACATTCCTTAGAGATATAATTAAAGAAACAATTGAAGAAATAAAAGACACACTTCTTGGTTCTGTTACTAAGCGTGTTGAGGTTCTGGAAGGGGAAATACATGAGAGCTCTATAGAGAACGAGAAATTGAAACAAGACATTGTAGAAAGCAAAAAACAAACGGAGGATGAGCAGGCAAAAAACAAACACATGAAGGAAGAACTACAAAGAGAAAATGATAAACTGAAAGAACAAATCAATGACCTGGAACAGTATGGACGCAGAAACAACTTGCGCGTTACGGGCATCGGATTCGATAAGGAGAGAGAAACATCCGAAGAGACAACACACCATGTCGTGAGCCTTATAAACAATAAATTGAAGCTTGGGCTTTCACCATAACATATCGATATTTCGCATAGAATGGGAAAATACGATAAAAACAAGTGCAGGCCAATCATAGTGAAATTTGTGCACAGACAAACAAAAATTAATACCTTAAAAAACGCTAAAAATTTGAAAGGTTCAAACGTCTTTATTAATGAAGATCTAACGCGAATTAACCAAGAGGTACTATCATCTCTACGCCTTAAAGACCCGAAAAAAGTGCAACAGTGTTGGTCTCATGAAGGTAAGATATTCATGAAACAAAGCGATGACCAAATACATCAAGTTAGGTATCATGAATACCAAGCATGGATACAGAGACCTTGGCCAGTGAAATCGGTCGGACAAGCCAAAAAGTAAACAATAACATTTCTTTTCGGGACAGTGTAAAACTCTTACACAGGATCAAATCACGGACACAACAGTATTGCTCTAAATCACGATCAAAAGAGCATATTTTTCTATATGTATATATATACTGTTATATACTAGTTAATACTGAGCACGTGTCCACCATGCACAGGTGGACAATTATCGAATAACTCAGTTTTCTTTGTATTGTATTGGGGAGCAAGCAATTAATTGACGCCAATATGAAAACAGCCGAGATATTTAACAATATATTTTAAAATCCTTAACGGTTTAGACATTGATCTCGTTTTTTCTGGAACAGAAAGCAATTCTTAATTCTTGTGTGCGTGCGTGCGTGCGTGCGTGTGTGTGTCTATATATGTGTATGTTTAGTCTGGTATATATGTTACGGCAAACACACAGCAAACGACAGGGGCTGTCGATTTCATAGTGTGTGAAGAGATAAAAGGGTGATGAGGTAAACGGTATTCAGTATTATTATTTTTTTAACGAAATACAGTTTTAATGTTATTGTTATTCTTTCTTTTGTAATTAGTTGTTTTGTTTCACTTGAATACATATCCGATTGTCTTTTTTTTTTTAACATATCGCGTATATATTTGTATTGCACACATGTTCATACTGACTTAATGATACAAATAAACGCATATCATTGAGTTGCCCTAAAGCGTAACCGATAAACATATGCAAAACATAATGTATGCACATGTGTTGATTGTGTGAATAATACGGCGGTTTATAATCTCGCTTTTTAAAAATGTAAGTATCTCCTTTTCATATCTTTTCTATTTTCGTTTTGTAGAAAAAGGTTATGAAACAAAAGATATATTTTCATTAGATTACTGTTGATAAAGGTGTTTCGCTAACCCATCCGATCAGTTCCTATATTTTCGTTTTCGTAGAAATAGGCTCTGTGAAAAATGGGTTAATAGTCCTGATAGTAATACTTCTATGATAAATAACAAATGCTGATATTCTTGTTATTTATTGTACAGAATGATGGATGTGAAAAGCTATAGAGCATAAACGTACACTCTTTTATAGTATAAATTGTTGGTTAAATGTATAGTTATCTTATACTATAGCCCGGTTCGAAAACATGACTTTGTTCCCCTTTAACGGTAAATGCAAAGCTGACAATGGGTAGCAAATTGGATTGCGCTATTTTGCGGATTTACCGGCCAGTCTGGGCTATAGGTTTTAAGTTTCGTATACTTATATGCTGATCAAGTATTATAGATCCTATAGTATAAATTGTCGGGTAAAATATAAATGGATCTTATAATATAGACTTTTAAATAAGCTTATACCTGCTTATACTATATGTGGCTGGTTAAATATACAAATTACCTTATATACTGGACTGCATGTTAATATGCAAGTACCATACTTCTTGATGTGTGCATGTCAGGTGATTTAAATATGTAATACTCGTATATTGTAGAGTGGCGGCAGTGTGTATAATGTATAAAGCATCGTATACATACTCTATATAGGCTTTTTGGTTTAATGAATAATAATCTCATATAATAGGCTGTTGATTACAATAATATTAATATCTGTACAGGAAAAATGGTTACATGTTTTAATGATTTCATATAAAAGGTTGTTTATTAGATGAAATGAGTTTTATACAGATGATTGATAAAGCCTATAACAATTATTGTTTACAGGTGCTTAGTTAAATGTATAGTTCTCTTGTATGTTGGGACTATAGCACGATGTTGTTGAGTTCAATATCGCAAATTTGAAGATGACGTTGTTGTTTTTTTGTTTTCCGATGACCTGTCAAGCTGGGCTATAGGTTATAAACTTCGCACACCTATATACTCTAACTAAACTATTACAGATTGTTGCATATAAGTATAATGACCCTATATAATAAGTTGCCGGGTAAAATATGAAATAATCTTATAATATGGGCTTTTGAAAAATATTATATTGTATGTGCTATATATGTACAAGCTACCTTATATAATGGACTGCACGTTAATATGCAATGGTTATACTTATGTACGCATGCCAAATAGTTCAATATATAATAATTGTATATTGTAGATTGTTGAAAAAGGTATAAAGTATAGTATATTATAGGCTTTTTGATTGAATGGCTAATAATCTCAGATATCCCATAGTATAGGCTGCTGATTAAAATAAAATGAACTGATATAAAAGACAAACGGTTATATTCGAAATGATTTCATATAACAGGTTATTTATTAGATGAAATGAACTTTTACAGATGACTGACAACACGTATAACAATTATATATAACAGGTTCTAGGTTGAATGTTTAATGCTTTTGTATGTTGGTTCTACTGCACAATGTTGTTTTAATTCAAACTAGAAAATGAATTCCACAATGTGCATTGCGGGTATATAGAGTTTAGACTTGAATATATGTATAGTGTAAATATGTTGAGATATTTAAGAAAAAGGCAAAAGTCCATATCCTTTTATTCTTTTATACGGGATTTGTTCATATCAATATGTTCATATTTTTGTTAATTGGACATATTCTTGTTTTGACGTCACTCATGCATAACCCATATTCTATTTCCTTCTTCTCTTATGTACTCGTCTCACTAAAGGCTTTCTATGGAGGGTGTTCGGACGCAATGTATACCTTACACTATGTTTCTTTTTCTCGAAGCATACAGATATCTTCAATTTTATTAATCTTAAATGAATATCAAAATATGTACCTTTAATGTTAAAGGTCTTGGTGAAACCAAGAAACGAAGACAAATTTTCGAATGGCTTAAGAAAAATAATAACTCTATATGTTTTTTACAAGAATTACATTGTTCACCGAACCATTACGACAAATGGAAAAACGAATGGGGTCATGACGCATATTTTAGTGGCAATAGCACAAATAGCAAAGGTGTGGGCATCCTTCTTAATTCTAATTTTTCATATAAAGTTATAGAACATCAGGTAATTGCTGAAGGCAGACTTCATGCATTAAAAATTTATGTTGAAAATAGGGAGGTTTTACTTTTAAATGTGTATGGTCCAAATAGTGATGACGTTACATTCTTTGAAAAAATTTAGAGTTTTATAAGTGAACATGAAGGGGAAACGCTTATAGTTGGGGGGGATTTTAATACCGTCATTGATATCGAAAAGGATAAAAAAAACGGTAATCAAGAGGGAAATCGAAAAACTAGAGATAAAGTTAATAATATTATTTCATACTATGACGTGAATGATATATGGCGAATATTAAACGACGATAGCACTCACTATACTTGGCATTCAAACCACAAGCCTCCTATATTTTGTAGGCTTGACTATTTTTTGATATCTACAAATATTGTCAATGACGTTTCGAAATGTAAAATCTCCGCTGGACTACGCTCAGATCACTCTGTTGTATATTTTAATATAAATTTGTCAAAACACCCAAGGGGACCTGGATATATTAAACTTAATAACAGCGTTCTTCTCAATAAGGATTATCAAAAAAATATACGGGAAGGCATTAAAGAAATAACGGAAATAAATAAAGACTGCAACCCAAACACGTTATGGGAAATAATGAAAGGATCGATTAGAAACGAAACTATAAAATATTGTTCAACTAAAAAGAAGAAAGATTTAAAAGAAGAGAAAAATGTTACAGCGGAAATCGATAAAATAGAAAAAAAGCTAGCAGACGATATAAATAATAATGAATTATTAGAACTTTTAAATGTAGAAAATCAAAAATTGAAAAAAATAATAGAAAAACATACAGATGGAATTATTTTAAGGTCTAAGGCGCAATACATAGAAGGGGCAGAAAAAAATACGAAATATTTCTCAAATTTAGAAAAAGGAAACGCAGAAAGGAAAACAATTACAAGACTTATTAAAGATGATGCAGAAGTAACAGATTATAAGGATATTTTGACAGAAACCAAGGATTATTACGAAAAGTTATATAAACGAATTGAAACTATAGAATCGATGCGAATTTTTTTTCCAAATGCAAATGTAGAAAAACTTAACGAAGAACAGAAACATATTTGTGAAGGAAAACTAACCGAATATGAGTGTGCTCAAGTTCTTAAGGCAATGAAAAATAACAAAAGTCCAGGATCTGATGGAATTACAACCGAATTCTATAAAATATTTTGGAACGTCATTAAACCATTTTTCATAAAGTCAATAAATCACTCGTACGACACAGGAAGTTTAACTACATTACAAAGACAAGGAATTATTACATTGCTACCGAAAAAGGATAAAGAATTAACCAAGTTAGAAAATTGGCGACCGATAACGTTACTAAATATAGATTATAAAATTGCAACAAAGTCAATAGCAAATCGTATTAAAAATGTTATTCCGTCTATTATAAGTTCAGCTCAAACAGGGTTCATACAAGGAAGGTATATCGGAGAAAATATTAGAATGCTTTTTGATGTACTAGAATTTCTAAACGATAATGATAATGCAGGCATTTTATTTTTTGCAGATTTTGAAAAAGCATTCGATAGTTTAAATCATGATTTTATTTTTAAGTGCTTAGAGTATTTTAACTTCGGAGAATTTTAACTTCGGAGAATCGCTAGTAGGCTGGATAAGATTATTCTATAATAATATACAAAGTTGTGTTTCAAATAATGGTCACATGTCAGAAGGATTTACAGTACAACAGGGGGTAAGACAAGGATGCCCATTATCTCCAATTTTATTTATTATAGCTATTGAAATATTGTCTATTGCAGTCGCCCAAGATGAAACTATTAATGGTATAAGAATTACAAACCAAGAACTTAAACAGACATTATTTGCTGATGACGCTACTTTTATCACAGACGGGTCACGTAGATCTTTTGAAAATTTAATTAACGTTATAGAAGACTTTCGAGAGGTTTAAAACTTAATACAAAAAAGTCAACTGTTCTACGCGCAGGGTCTTTAGCTAAAAGTAATATCGAATTTTGTAAGAGTAAAAAGTTCACATGGACATCAGACAAAGCATCTACTTTAGGGATGGTTTTTACAAATAATAAAGGGAAAATGCATGAATATAACCTAGACCCAAAAATAAAAGATTTTTATACGTGTCTTAATAGTTGGCGAAAGTACAATTTATCACTATTGGGAAAAATCACAGTCATAAAAACGTTTGCTCTACCTAAACTCATATATCCACTATCAGTTCTTGAAAACCCACAAAAAGATATCATGAAAAAAATAACTCAAGCTACTTTCAGTTTTCTTTGGGACGATAAACCAGATAAGATAAATAGAGAAACCATTATACAAGATTATGAAAATGGAGGGCTTAAAATGATTAATATAGAGTTTTATCTTAATTCTTTAAAATGCAGTTGGATTAAGAGAATTTTAGATGATAGTAATAATGGACATTGGAAAGAACTATATGTAAATGAAATAAATAAATTAGGTGGAAAACTGCTTTTTGAAGGTAATTTAAATACTACAGATGTAAAACGTTTAAAAATAAGGGGAACGTTTCTTACAGAAATAATAGAAAGTTGGGCATATGTGAATTTTAGGCAGACTACAGACAACATTTCCAAAGAGATAATATGGAACAATTCAGCAATTAAAATCAATGGCAAACCAACATATTTAAAAACATGGGAAAATCGAGGGATAAAATATATTGAACAGTTATACGATTATACAAATAAAAGATTTTTCACATTTCCTGAATTCAAACAAATTTATGATATTAGCGAAGTAGATTTTTTAAAATACCATTCACTTATTACAAGTATACCACCTGACTGGAAAGAAAAACTCAAGACAGAAGCAATAAACAACATAGAAAACATGCATCAATCTTTAATAAACAAAGTTCTTGAAGGAAATAAGGTTAATGGATTAATATATAAATTACTAATAGAAAACAAATGTCAAAAAAGAATTAAAAAACCTCAGAGTAAATGGGAAGAAATATTTGAAAATTTAGAGTGGAAACAAATTTATTTAATACCTTTTCGATGTACTATAGATACGAAATTAAGAGCATTTCAGTATAAATATCTTACTCGAATTTTACCTTCCAATAAACTACTACACAAATGCAAGCTAGTGAATTCAAGTCTTTGTGACTTTTGCAACATGCATGTGGAAACGATTACACATCTCTTTTGGGAATGTCATATAAGCCAGATATTTTGGTCACAATTACAACAAATTCTACAAAGCAAAGGGTTTCAAATTACTTTTGATTTAAAGACTGTATCATTTGGTTTAATATGTAAAAACAACAGAAACGCTAGTATTTTGAACTTTATTATTATTATTTCAAAATACTTTTTATACGGAAACAAGTATTATAAAACCATCCCTGATATTGATTGCTTTATGAGATATTTGCATTATAGGAAAGATATTGAGGAAATTATTGCATTTTCTAAGAACAAACTTGAACAGCACAATGCCAAATGGAACTTTGTTGACATTTGAAAAATGAAATAGAGATAGAAGGTTAATTAGTAACGATCACTTTCCATAGATATACCTCTTACTATACTCATACTATACTCTTCTTTTTTACTATCTTTCTATCATCTACCTTTTTCTCCCTATATATTTCTATTAAAACTAAACGTTTTCTTTTCAATACATTATATTGTAATTTATTGTTGAATATAATTTCATAATTATAGCTTTTGTACATTATTGTATTGAAAAGAAATAAAATGTTAAAAACAAGGTCATGTTTTGCGTTATTATCCCAAAACTTAAAGGCATTTTCGGTAGTTTTCCATGCGCAGCTTCTTTGGCGACTTCTCTTCTAAAACTATTGGATGGATTTTCCTACAAATTTACAGGAATGTTGCTTTTGATGTCTTGTTGTATTTATTGTCTTTTTTTTTTTTTTTTAATTTATTTTTTTATTTAATTTTTTTGCCTTTTTTTTTTTATTTAATTTTTTTTTGTTTTTAATTTTTTTTTATTGTCTTTATTTAAATAAAGGCCTATTATTAGATACATAAAATAGGAAAAATATAGCATTTTGTAAAAATTCCAACAAAATTAAAAAATTTAAGCATAATGGTACCTCCCAAAAACCAATATTAAATCTCAATATGCATGGTGACCTATAAATTTAATTGCATATATTGTCTAAATATATGTTCAAATAAGTGCCTAGGAAGTTTGAACAAATTCTGTTATTAGGAACATAACAAAAAAGGAAAATATACCATTTCTAAATAATTTCATACAAAACTTGGCCTTTTAGCATAGGGGTACGGTTTCAAATTTTTTTTCTAAACAAGCATGGGGATCTATCATTTTTATTGCACATTTTGTTTTTATATATGTTAAACTATGTGCTTAGAAAGTTTAAACAAATTCTATTATTGGGAACATACTTGGGAACATACAAAAAAAAAGAAGGAAATTGTATCATTATGGGCTAATTTGTGCATAAATTGTGGTAATGGTCTCAACAGATTTTGTAAAAAAATGTAGGTTTTACATAATGATGAGCTTTAAATGTTATTGTAATTAAATGTTCTTTACTTAAATACAATTTTAGCAGAATTGTGACTAATGAATAAAATGATTAGACTTCAAAAATGTCTTATTTAGCTATTTCATGGACTTGTTCAACTTTTTGGACAGATTGACATGACGGTGGCATTACAAATTATTTTTTATAATTTTAACAATCATTTTGACCTACCATTATTTTTGCCTATTCTGTCTATATATATATAACAGACTTACTGTACAAAAAGTTTAAAGAAAATCTGTTATGCAGAAAAAACTATAGAAAATGTCTTTAACCTTAGTTGGGTAACTTAACCCCAGTTAACTTTATGTGATCGCCTCACTTTATGTCTTTGGTACTTGGTCATATGTATTGTTGGCATTGGTGGTCATCACTGAATGACAAAAAATACCGCAGCGGTGAAAGGCGAGTCGGTTTACAACGCAACGTCGTTAAAGGCCGGGGTCACACTATAAAAGCTGGGTACACTGAAAAATGGCTACTATCACTCTAAGCTGTCTACAAGCAAAGCACCAGTGGGGATTTTTTCAAAATTTTAATAGACCTACCCCACACATTTTTGTTGAAACTTGGCATAAATGTTCTTGAATGATTGATGAATATTCCTTGTGAATTTGAAAGTACTTGAGACATTTGTGAGTGTTATATCCCAAAAATATTTTTTGAAAACTGTTGTAAAATTCAAATTTTCCACCACTGGTGATTGACAGTTGATGAAAGGTCATGACCTCTCTACCAGCCAACTAGAGTTGAGATGCTGGAGATTTTCATTCAGCTGACATATGGCGGGAATAAAATACTACTACAAATACTACAGTGTTTAGATGTACAGTACACTGACATCTTATGAAGTAACTTACAGAGGCATGACATTAGATAATATGAAAGTTATTATTTTTCATAAATATTATGTGTACAGAGATTGTAAAATCGCATGTGCATGTGTCCTGACTCAATTATTCCCATAAATGACCCGTTGGGAACAGTTGGTAAATTTGGGAACCATTGCCTGACCATTTCTAAAACACACGTTTTCATTATATATCCCTTCTATGTCATACATAACTCCATATAAGCCGTGGTGTAATGGTTAGCACTGCGGCTTAGTAACCCAGGGATCGCGCGTTCAATCCCAGCCAGGTCCGAATTTGGGTTAATTATCGAAATATTTCAAAAAGTATTTCCTACCTTACCAGTCCTTCGGATGAGACTTTAAAACCGAGGTCTGGTCGCTAAAATGCTTAGTGCAATACAGCGAGGATAAATAAATGCTTTTCACACGTACATAACTCCAGAAGCGTTTGTCATGCCAGTGCCATTTTTCTGTTTTTAATCCACAGTTTCTTGTGTAGGAGCTACATAAATTATGTATTTGAGATTGAGGTTATCCTTTAAATTAATGGGTAATTGTCTCAAGTTGCTCTTCTGAAACTGCAAGTGCTTTTTTTGTTGCTCAACAATGCAAAACAGTGCTTACATATTAACAAAAATTAAAACAGATACCAAAAATAATTTTTGAAACTTAATTAATAGTTTATTGCCTGAACAACCCCTGGTGAACACTTTATAAATGCATACAAAAAGAAATTCTATAAACGTTTAGTTATTTGTGGGAAAAAAGTTGTGATTATTTGTTTTATTGGAGTTAAATAGGGACACAATCCCAAGTTTATAATTGCACTTATTGATAGGTAATAAATAATTGCCTAGAATGATTATCTCTTCATCTTTATCTCTGATATACAGACTTCACCACACTGAAGTTTATTGCTCTACCATACCACATGTGTTTATGTTTACAAACAGCACAAACTGACCAGTGGATAAGCCACTCCTACTGTGCCTAATTTGCTTAACGGTTATTGAAGATTTTGAGATCCGGTCGACCATGGAAGTGTAATATGATAAATTACCTGCGGTGCGTACTGTAGTTACAAAAAAGAAACAAACTAAGAAGAAACAAAGTAAAACAATCCAGAGCTTTAGCGTCGTGGTTGTGAACGTTGTTTAAAACGCGGGAACTTCACAGATGGCGCACCAAGACCGAAGCATTGTGGTGTAGTTGTTATAGCGTCTGCCTTGCATTCGGAAGGTCGTGGATTCGAGTCCCCTGACCGCGTCATACCAAAGACTTTAAAAATGGAGTAGTCACTTGTAACCCTTGCCTGACGAGCAAATAATGGGTAGTGCTACGACTGATTGACCAGTGTCAGAATAATGTGACTGGGTGGGTGGGGGTATCATGTCTACTACGGCGTGGTATTCCAGTGTGGCAGCACTATAAAGAAACCATTGAGTTCGCTGCTTCAAGTAGACATATCATCACATCACACAACAACAAACAGATAAAAGTCCAGACATTGTGCCTATAATCGTCGGGTAGGACGCCTGTCATAGGTGGAGGGACTATAATCCTTAGAAATACACACACACACGATGGCGCACCAAGTCAGTACTCGATGGTATAGTCGAATCCTGTATCGGGTTATAAAGTTCATGGCTAGTTGAGCGAATGGCTTATGTTGTTATATGTGAGAGATATCGGATCAAACACCAGGGAGTAAGAATACACTAAGGGCTGGTCTGCAAGTCTAATCTGATGGAAAGTTCAACGCAACACTGCTGTATCTTCTTTAATGTTTTTACAACAGTGTCGCGTGAAACCCTCAACTTACAGAGTGAGCTTTTTTATGCAGCCATTCACTCATCGTTTGTCGGAAAAAGGTCCGGTTTAATAATTGTCAGATGTTGGATTTATGGTTTAGGGTTTTGATCCAAATTAAAGGAATGTCAGCAGTTGCTGAAGCCAAGGTGAAAGCATGTTTGACATGTTGCTTGCTTCGTTACAGAATTTTAAATAAATTAAATATTGCACATATCAGGGCTAAAGCCAGGTCCGGCTTCAAGGGAGAAGTTTTTCCCAAACGAAGGAGAAGTTCTCAATCATTTTCAGGTTTCTTCCTTTGTATCATATCAGACAGAATCTTCTCTTTCCAGTCACTGATAGGGAAAAGTAGGCCTACTGTAATAAGTTGTAGCCCTTTTTGTACAAAACGCGTTGAGATATATCTGAAATATTACGTGGAATTAGGTGTATATACTATTGTAGTATAGACACTTTTTTGATTATGCGTTTCTTTTTCCTTTCAGTATAATTACCATTTAGTAAAACGAACTATATGCGCATACCTGCATGTGGTTGACTACATGGCGCCAAACATAAAGTATAGGTATGTGTGCCTCTTCTCAAGTAATATCTTTCCCTGCGTTGCGGTTTTGCATGGGAAAAAAGGCACCCATTACATTTTGACTTATATATACCAGTTTTGAATTATATATTTCCTCTTGTTTCGATTTCGCAGGGGAACGTATGATCGATAGACAGGTATCTAGAAGATATTTGACTCAAATAAGTCAATAATACCTTACTAATTAGAATCATCGAATAATGGTGTTTTTGTTTGATTGATTAACATTTAATCTTAATATTTACCTTATCATATGAGTGATGTATTTTAGATATAAGTATACATATTCACACTGTCCACTATGATCGAGAAACAATTTTTTTTAATGCTTATGTATTTTATATTTGCTCAAGGTTCTTCTTAGACTTATTGCAATATTGTTATATGCACATTTGTAAGGTGTATGGAGGATGACCTCAAACCTCCATAGACCTATGACGAGGCAACTACAGTTTTTTCTTCTAACGTTTCTTCTTCTATCATAATAATTTATGTTACTAAATAACCCTAAAACTTAGCAGAACGTATGAGAATCCAAGTTCGTACATATTAAAGTGGATAGTTACATTGTAGCAATTAAAAGTCATGTTTAAACTTTATTCCGTGGGAATGATGGCTATCATTTAAAAAAAACAACACAATATCGCATGAACCAAAAGACAAACTAAACAAAGACAACTTTAATTACATATAATTATAATATCATTTCACAGTATCAAACCACTATATATAATCATTTCAGCGTTACAACTGTGCGCTTTGCAAGTTCCACATGGTCATTTTTATTCGGGGACCTCCTACATCTACCCACCTGTACACTGGGAGGGTCTATTATTCCCTGTCTTTGGAATAAAATACAAGTTGTTTGATTCATACATACGTAACCATGGCAATCACCATACATACGTAACCATGACAATCACGATAATAACAGCTCTTATAGGTATACATTTTCATTTGTACAACAAATGAAACAATATGAGATGCAAAAACGAGAGACTGAAATATAAAACGAGACACTGAGATCCAAAAAGAACCAATGAGATACAAACACGAGACACTGAGATACACAAACGAGAACATGATATACGAAAACGAGAGACTGATATAAAAACACGATAATTTGAGATGCAAAAAAAACGAGAGACTGGGATAAAAAGTCGAAACACTGATATGCAAAATGAGACACTGAGATACAAAAACAAGACAAAGAGATACAGCACCGAGACACTGAGATAATATGACGTACTTAATTGATCCGACCTCGTTTAAAACGCTCACATAAGTAGCAATTAGTAGTCAATTATTGTTACAGATACACAGCGTAGATAAAACATTTAACATAACCCAACTGGAGTTCAACGAACCTTTAAATGCTATTTGTCCACTGAATATTCGCAGTTGAAAATACTTAGTTTTCACAATCAGAATCAAAATGTCTTTGTAACAACGCTAAATGTAACAATTCCGCTAAAGGTAACAGCCGCCGCTAAAGGTAACAATTTCAACTTTAAATGAAACAACCTTCGCTAAAGGTAACAATCTCCTCTTCCGCTAAAGGTAACAAGGCTAACATCTACAATTTTAATGAAAATTAAGTCAACGGGTTCTTTTTAGTTACTGTGGCGTAAGCGTTTGTTACCTTTAGCGGTAGAGGTTATTGTTAGCGGAGGCTGTTAGTTTTAGCGTTGAAATTGTTACCTTTAGCGGCGGTTGTTACCTTTAGCGGAATTGTTACCTTTAGCGTTGTTACAGTCCTAACTAAAGCCGCAAACCTTCGGAAGCACGTATATGAGTCTAAGCACGTATATGAGGTCGTTTACGCTTACAGACATACATAGATATTGTCTGTGAAACACTGTTAAATACTTTGTTGTTTTTACACGTCAATATCATGTATTGTTTACCAACATTTAACTGCAAACTAATGATACGTATTTGAAATCTGAACAGTCATTAAACTGAAATCCGTTGAATGCGCATGCGTCGAGTCTATTTTCACTTCCTTTGCACGTGACGTTTGCCATCCAACGACTATCAATTATTGTGTCGTCCTTTACATGGAAAGCAGCGCCCTCTCTGAAGCCCAGTTGTTGGCAGGCGACACTCGTTTCTTCTCGTCCCCACCCGTCGAAACAGATCGGTATCCAGACGTTTTGGTGATATATTTCTAACTTTCCAGTGTGGCGACTCACGTCCGGTTCTTCAGCATCGGTCGGGATTAGTCGCACCATGTGATCTGAAATTGTAAAATATATTATTTCATAAAAAACATAGATATGGGTAAATATAAATTAGTTTACTTCTGCTCATGATTAAAAAGAACATTCTTTACGAAAAGTTAGGCGTATGCTGTTTTTTATTTCCCGAAAGAGCATATGTATGCTAGTCACAGAGTGAATAAAAACAATACGACTACCATCGAGTGAAGGATTTCCTTATAATTTAACGGAGCAATTAAATAATCTATTACATGTTATATATCTCTGGTATACGTTTTCTTAAAGAGAAATCATGATTTTGATTTTATTTACAGCCAAATTTCGTTACGTGTATTTCAGTATTCGAATACAGAGATGTGGCTTATTTAATACGAATATCATTTATAGGCAAAAGAAAACAATACGCGAAAATAGTAATTTACCTGGCACTATAATTTAAAAAACTTAAATGCAATCACTAAAAAGATAATACACTATATATTGTTAACGGTTTTAGCTACATGTTAAAGTTGTGGTAACTAATTCAGGGTTGCTATCAATTAGTACTAATTTGTATTAATTAACACATGTTGGTAGAGGATAGCTTATTTTATTCTGTACTTCATAAGCGTCTCCGTTGCCGAGGGGTTAACGACGTTGCGTTGTAAACTTTAGCCTCTCACCGCTGCGGGTTCGAATCCCACTGGGAGCTTGACTTGTAAATGAGAACATAATGATTCTTATGGATGGCGTGAGGTGTAAAGTACTGGTTCTACCCAGGAAAAGTGGGTGGTCTGCCTCCACCACAACAAAAATTGACCGTCATATATATATAACCTTACATACCTGTGTTGAAAATGACGTAAAACACCATATAGGCCTACTATGAAATAAGCCTTATGGATATACTACTGCTGCAGAGTAGACATTACGTGATTACTGTCCATCACATTTTAAGTTCTTCCTGAGTATGGCAGAGTTTTAATGTACATTGTCTAATACTTCCGGTAACATAATGTAAACATTCAGAGTATATTGTAAACGTTTTTAAGATTAGTCATGGTATTTTTAGAGTAGATGTTTGATATATAATACTATAGGTTAGTTTACATGTAAACACTATATTCATACCTACTCATTCATATTACGCGTTCGGGATATTTTAAGTACCCGTGAATAGATCTAGACTTTTAGTCGGCACATATGCATTGTTTCATGGTCTATCACATAGATAGAGTTTGGAACAAAGGGTTTGCAGTGAAATTGCTTGGTTTATTTTTCTTTAACACTTACCGCAGATAACACCAACGTCATTACTATGATCATAGTCATCCAAGCGGGGCACGTGCTTCACGGCTTCACACCACCTCGTTCGCAAACACGTGACATTCATGTTCCAGAACGTCCCGGTTCCTGGACCGAAGTATCCATTTCCGGCGGAAATACCCCCAAGGTAGCCAAGTTTCCGGCAGACGTAAGACG
This sequence comes from Cyrtodaria siliqua, assembly GCA_037043455.1. Lineage (NCBI taxonomy): Eukaryota > Metazoa > Mollusca > Bivalvia > Adapedonta > Hiatellidae > Cyrtodaria > Cyrtodaria siliqua. The sequence continues at coordinate 63,649 of JAWPHD010001769.1, read as the reverse complement.
CCTCAATGTGACTCATGTTTTCAGCAATAGTTCCCCATGCTCCTTTATGGTAGACCTCGACGCGACCTTCTTTGTCCGTATTACCGTTCACCAATGAAATGTACGGTTCTGTAATTGAAAAAAGCGAATTCCATGATATTAAAACGCCATATTTAAAATTATTCAATACATGTTATGTAGTTAACAGTCATTTTAGCAATGAAATAAAATTTGCCTATTTCAGTAGACCACAATTAAAATTATATTTGCTCGCCCACCTGCGACCGGTCCAAAAAATATCGCAATACACACCCATCATATTAAACTCATCTTTAATAAGTACAACCAGTTAAACAGCACTCACAAAATAATCTGACATACAACTAAGGGGGAAAAAAAAGAAAATAATTTTTCCTACCAACCTACCCATCTGAAAATCTAATGACGGGTTTGGGCAAACTAAGATATGTTTAAGTGTGGCCTTAGCGTGGTGTATAGAGTTTTAATTCTTGCTAAGACAACTGATAATGCCTTTTTTCTGCAAACAATTTGATTATTAGACGCTACAGAAAAAATAATTATTGCTTTGGGGACAGCAACAAATGTTATTCCATCTCGTAGTGAGAAATTATCCGTTAAAATGTTTGTTTTCTCACTTCTCTATACAATTGTGAACCCAACAACAACCAACGCCTGCGTGGTTTTGATGACTACGGCCATGACGGCGCTGGTACCCGTGTTTTGATGACTACGGCCATGACGGCGCTGGTACCCGTGTTTTGATGACTACGGCCATGACGGCGCTGTCACCCGTGTTCAATTCTTAAAGGGATACACGGCAATATTTAAATGTTCAGCAATCATTAAAATTAGCGTCTCTGTGTAATATTCCAGTTTCAGATTGGCTTTAAACCTGCTAGCTTAATTATAAATACAATTTCATTTTTCATTCTTTCTTCGTATTCTTCCATAGGTTTAAATATGTTATTGGTGCATGCAATATAATCACTAGTTAGTAATATGCAAAGTCAATTCGGTTGATACTATTCTGATATCAGTGGTTGAACAAAGGGACACACGGCAATCTTGATTTTAAAAAAACTAGCGGCGCCACGTTCGTTTTTTGTCAGCATAAACTGCATTTGTTCGATCATTAATATTACTTATAACATTTGTATAAAGAAGATTGTTTTTGCGTATTACTAACTGTTGGTAACTTTTCACCAATAATATATTCAAATCTATGGTAGAATATGGATCTCAAAATTGTACTTAAATATATGCAAGTAGATTTAAAGTCAAAATGATACTGGTTAAATAAATCGAGAAGCTCATTTAAATGCTTGGTTCATCGAGTATGTTGACGGAGGGACTATAAACCTTAGAAGCACACACACACACACACACACGCACGCACGCACGCACGCGCGCACGCACGCACTTTGAATGCTTGATAAAGACTTCAAGATTGACATGTGTCCCTTTAATTATTATTATTATTATTATTTTTATGTTTTTATTTTGCTTATATGGAAATAGGTGTATGAATATAATAATTGGACATTTCATTGTTTATGTTTTCACTCCTGATACTCGTTCTTTCTTGGGAAGATACATATTGTTTCCTAATTTTTCGAATATTTCCTTGCAAAACAGATGCTATTTTCTCGGGAAAATGTTAGTTGTTCTAGTTAAAATGCATTTTTTTTAATTTAATGTCACGCCTACAAAGTACAGATGTAGTATATTGGATCAGAATATATAGCAGCAACCAATCTATACACTTCCATCTATACACATACGACTACGCCACTGTGACTACGTATGATGATACTTGTATTACGCACATTCATGATTTTATAATAAGCAATGTTGTTAAGTTACGTTTTTTACAAAGTGCTTATTTGTTTTATACAATTAGTAGTGCTTGCACCTTCTTCAATTCACATTTCTTATTATACACTTTTTTATACGACAAACTGGTATGCGTAATTAAAATCAGAGACATGGTATTTCGTTCAGGAAACGAGGAAGAAGTATGCATACTTTTAGAAGTATAGAAATAATGTAACGTTCATCCTCACAGATTTATTTTTGAAATTCTATTATAAGATGTAAAATAAATATGACGTATGACCCCGGTGGCAAGAACCGCATCATTGACGCTACAAGGTAACTTAATGCTATGTTACACGCAACTTAAGCCTATGTTACGCGTAACATAAGAACGTTACACTGGTTAGTTATGTTACGCGTAACGTACTTTGGTTACGCGTAACATCTTAAGCGTTATGACCCTGATGGCTAACCATAGAATAGAACGTTTGAGACACAACGACTTAACTATCCCGGCTTCTTAGGCATGTTATGACTGTTACGACATGTATGTGGCTGTTACGACTGGTATGCGACTGTTACAACATGTATGTGACTGTTGCGACATGTGTGTGTGTCCGTTACGACATGATTGTGACTGTTATGACATGTATGTGACTGTTACATTTGTATGTGAATGTGACGACAGGTATGGGACTGTTGTGACATGCATTTGACTGTTATACGAAATGTATGGGACTTTTACGACATGTATGTGGCTGTTACGACATGTATGTAGCTGTTATGACATATATCTGACTGTTACGACATATATGTGACTGTCACGACATGTATGTGGCTGTTACGACATGCATATGGTTGTAACGACACATATGTGACTGTTACGACAGGATTGTGACTGTTACGACATGTATGTGGCTTTTACGACATGTATGTGACTGGTACGATATGTATGTGACTTTTATGACATGTATGTGACTTCTACGAACTGTATGTGACTGTTACAAGATGTATGTGACTTTTACGACATATATGTGGCTGTTACGACATGTATGTTGGTATAACGGCATGTATTTGACTAGTACAACATGATTGTGATTGTTACTACATAATTGTGACTGTTACGACATGCATGTGACTGTTACATATGTATGTGACTTTTACGACTGGTATGTGGTTGTTACGATATGTATGTGACGGTTACGACACATATTTGACTGTTACGACACATATGTGACTGTTACGACTGGTATTTGGCGGTTAAGACAAATGTGTGGCTGTTACAACATGCATGTGGCTGTTACGACATGTATAAGACTGATACGACATGTGTGTGGCTGTTTCAACATGTGTGTGGCTGTTACGACATGTATGTGGCTGTTATGACAAGTTTGCGAATGTTACTATATGTATGGGATTGTTACGACATGTGTGTGACTGTTACGACGTATGTGCACGTTATGACATGTATGTGACTGTTACAACATGAATGTGACTGTTACGACATGACTGTGACTGTAACGAAAATACTGGTTAGATATGTATGTTGCTGTTACGACATGTATGTGGCCGTTACGACAGGTACATGACGTTACAACATGACTGTAACTACTGTTACGACATGACTGTGACTGTAACGACAATACTGTTACGATAAGTATGTGGTTGTTGCGACAGATATGTGAAAGTTACAACATGTATATGGCTGTTATGACACATGTGTGACTGTTACAACATGACTGTGACTGTAAAGACATGACTGTGCCTGTTACGACAAGACTGTTACGATATATACATGACTGTTACGACATATATGTGCCTGTTATGACACATGTTATTACAGGTATGTGAATGTTACGACACGTATATGGTTGTTTCGACATATATATAACTGTTGCGACATGTATATGGCTGTTATGACATGTATGTGACTGTTACAAAGATATGTAAAAGTTTACGACATGTATGTGGATGCTATGACATGTTTGTGACTGTTACGACACGTATGTATTTGTTACGACTGATATGCGACTGTTACGACGTATGTGTATTTTACGACAAACATGTGACTGTTATGACATGCATGTGACTGTTACGGCCAGTATGTGGTTATTACGTCATACATGTGACAGTTATGATATGTATGTGGCCGTTACGAAGTGAATGTTGGTACGACATATATGTGACTGTTACGGCATGTACGTAGCTGTTATGACATATAAGTGACTGTTACGACATATATGTGGCTGTTACGACATGTATGTGCATGTTATGTTGATATTACATGTGTGTGGCTGTTACGACATATATTTGGCTGTTACAACAAGTATGTGCCGGTTACGACACGTATGTAGATGTTACGACATTGATGCGACTGTTACGAAACGTATGTGACTGTTATGAACTTATGACATGTGTGTGGCTGTTACGACATGTATATGGTTATTACGACATGTATGTGTCTGTTATGACATGTTAGTGGCTGTTAAGAGACGTTTGTAACTGTTATGACATGTATGTGGCTGTTACGACACATATGTGATTGTTACGACATGTATGTGACTGTTACGACATGTATGCAGCTGTTACGACATGTATGTGGCTGTTACGACATATATGTGACTGTTACGACATGTATATTACTACATACGATAGGTATGCGACTGTTACGACATGTATGTGACTGTTACGACAGGTATGTGGCTGTTATGACATGTATATATGACTGTTACGACACGTATGCGATTGTTACGACACGTATGTAACTGTTACATCATGTATGTGACTGTTACGACATGTATGTGACTGTTACGACTTTTATGTGACTGTTACGACATATATGTGACTGTTACGACAGTAATGTGTTTGCTACGACATGTATGTGACTGTTACGACATGTAAGTGAATGTTACGACATGTTTGTCTGCTGCGACAGTTATGTGGCTAATTCCTGTTTAGAACTTTACGTATTTTGTCTTACAGGTGGAAAATGTACGGCTAATTATTAACATGTAAGATCGCTAAAACTGAGAATTAATGTTGCCGTTCTTTGAATAATTTATGTAAGTTAAAAAATACATATAAATATATCATCTTAGGGCTAATGGGATTAGTTTCTTGACCAGTACACGATAGTTCACTGCAAACACAATAATTCACTGCAAACACGATAATTCACTGCAAACACTATTCGTATTTACAATGAATAAATAAATTATCTTAATTTCATGTAGCTGTCAAGCATGGTGAACCTAGGTACCTGGGAAAGAGGTTTCTGAGGCTGATGATGAAATGAGGTTAATGATGAACGAGTGTTCCTTATAATCAGGAAATGTTTCAGGTCTGTATACATAAATCATTACCAGAAGCGTAACAATCGAGCAGACGGCCATGTGTGTAGTAACACGGCATCACGAAACCGCAGACATACACATGTGCAGTGCTGACGTACTGGTTTTCGTGAAATTTGACAGGTATGGGTCTTCAAAATAAAATATACATTAATAAATAAAATGTTATCAGTTGAATTTCTTTGAACCTGCATATAAGCATATCATTTGATGTAATTAAGTAATGATTACTCCACTCCTATCCTCTCTTAGATGTTTATAGGTACTAATTAACAATTCAAGTGTATCATTATCTGTGTGGGTTTACATATAGTGTTTACTGTTATGGCTACATTTTCTATGAGCGTTTAAAGGAAGATACGGCGATCTTGATTTTGTTTTGTTTGGTGTTTTACGTCATTTTCAACACATGCAATGTTTTATATGACGGTCGATTTTTTGTGGTGGAGGCAGCTGACCACCCACTTTTCCTGGTTAAAACCAGTACTGTACACCTCCCGCCATCCGTAAGAATCGACACTTCCTACGGCGATCTTGAAGTTAAAAAAACTAACGTGACACTGCGATTTTAAATTAATCAAGATTGCAATATGTAAATAAATATTCTTATATAGCGCTAACTATCGTAACTATGGTCGAACAATCTTAAATATTTCCTTTCTTTTAACGAATCAGATTTTTTGGAAATCGCTTAATATTACGATACTTTACTTTGCATTGATTGATGTGTATCGATTGTAGTGAAGCCAGTACTTACTTACTAACAAACAGCTCTTGAAAGCCAATGGCATTTCATTTACGATTTTGCGGTAAAACGAAAACATTCACTATCCCTATCGGTATTAACAACAACCAGAAGTAAGGAGTAATGTAAAGCGATACTAGCATGTTTTAACGATAAGACGCATAACGCATACATGACGGTAAATTAGATTATTTCTCTTGATAATTGGTGCCGCGTGTTTTTGTTTTACTGTCGATTCACTTACCATGATGTATTAACCCCATGATTCATATTCCACCAATGTACTTGTTTGTACTGAACGCGGGTTCATCTATCGCATCATCGTCTGCTCTAGTTCATATGCGGTCACATGTCAGTCACGTGTCAGTCACATGTCGTGTATTATTGACTGTCACATGTCAGTCACATGTCCGTCCATCTGTCCATCTGTCCATTGTACTGACATTCACATGTCCGTCCGCCTGTTCATTATATGTAAAACACTGGTTCGTATGACTTGCACATTTCTGTCAGATGGACGTCCGTCTGTACCGTTTGGTTTAATGAATGGTGTTTGCGTCATTTTAGCATATGTTAAGCCATATACGAAGGTCCATTTGTTTGTGGTGGAGGCAGGCCACCCCACACTGCATACCTCCCGTCATCCGTAAGAATCGATACTTTGTTTCTCATATGACAAGTCAAGCTCCCAGCGGTGGATTAAACACTAGTTCATTGTACATTGTACTATAATATACTATAATTGGAGTGTCTGCTACTGTATTTTGATTAATGTAGTGTGTGACATGCCTGTACTCGTGTACATTGATATTATTATACGATAAGTACTTTTGTCAGTGTATACCATAACACATACTATACATAATTATGTTACAGATGCTGAGTCACACGACATACGTATATACTTTAAACTAATTGTACGGTGTACTGTTATGGCCATGTTACCATCGCATCTTACCATCGATGGTAAGATACGATGGTCGATGGTAATATGCGATGGTAAGATGCGATGGTCGATGGTAAGATGCGATGGTAAGATGCGATGGTCGATGGTAAGCCATCGACCATCGCATCTTACCATCGACCATCGCATCTTACCATCGCATCTTACCATCGACCATCGCATCTTACCACCGACCATCGTATCTTACCATCGCATCTTACCATCGACCATCGCATCTTACCATCGACCATCGATGCATCGCATCTTACCATCGCATCTTACCATCTTACCTAGGTCGATGCTCGATGGTAAGATGCGATGGTAACATGGCCCTAACAGTACACCGTATAATTGAGCTGTATTCAAACGTACGGAACCCCGAACACGACATCCAGAATCTTTTGAACGAATATTTATATCATCGGAACGAAATGCTATTTCAAGAGAACAAAATAAATGTCGACGGAACAAATCAATATTTCGGGGGAACGGAAGTAATTATATCATGCCATTCATGGGAACGAAATATGAAATAGTATATCGTGGAAACAAAAGGTCTTTGGAATGAAATATTATATCAATAAAACGTTTCGAGAGGAACGAAATAATATGTTATTTTGTTACCTCGATCCGACGAAATAATGTTCATACTTTGTTTTCACATATTTCGTTCCCTCGTATTTTATATCGCTGTCATGAAATATTATTTCCCTCTTTTGAAACTCTATATCGTTCCTTCGAAATATTTAATTTCATCAACATGATATTTCGTTCCCTCAAAATTATATTTCATTCCCTCGAAATATTACATCGTTTCCAAGATATAAACACGTTCGTTCATTTTAATTGTCGTTCCCACGATATAGTATTTCGTTCCCATGCAATACAAATTACTTCGTTCGGAAGATATATTCAGTTTTATGGATGTTCAGTATACATGATATCAATTCCAGTAACATTTTTATTTCCATTGACTCAAAATTGTCCTTACCTGGTTCTCCAAGCAGATTTGTCAGTGCAGGAATTAGTCTATTTATTTTCACGTTGGTCGCATATACGAATTCAATCATATGATCAATGGCGGCGCTCTGATTGGTGGATTTGTGGTAACCGACCTCTGGTGGCATCGTCATTTGCTCTAATGGACTGGTTTTGGTAGGTTTAAAAATGGAATTTTGGGATTTACGTAGAATTCCCTTGGTTAATAATTTTGTTATTTCAGGTGCTAATGTTGTTGTCGGTGGTGGTTGGTTTGGTTTGAAAAAGAAAGCCATATTGGCTCGTTGTCGTAGTAACATTTCATCACTTTTACTGTTGACTTCGTTTGTTATTTTCAACGTTTTGTTGACCTGACTTTCCACAAATCTCATATTATGGAAAAAGTACGGTATCCAGCCAGTATTGGACGCTATAGCCTCCACAAGCTGATAAATCATGTCAGTTTTGTTAGATATATCGCGTAAGTGGCTACTTCCATCAGTCTTGGGGTCATCGCGTGCGAATGCATTAATCTTGTTGAACAAATAAGCTTCATCTTGAACCTTGTTGAGTCGAGTGATCTCTTGATCGAGTTTATCCAGAGATATTTGTATTGACGACGTGCTACTGGTCGCTAGTTCAGTTAAAAGTTCAATAAGCTGCGATTCATGCTGCGATAACTTTTTCATGTCGTCTGCGACAGACGTTGTAATGCCGCTTTCTGAAGTCTTGCCAGCGTCTTTTGACGTTCTCCTTATTTCTATAAATTCGGCGAATTCTGGTAAACTCTGGTTAAACAAATTCATAGTTCCATTTACTAAGAAATCTAAAATTTCTTCTCTTAATCTCACCTGCTCGTTCGCAATAAGTTCAGTGTCTGCAATGACTCTTTCTATAAGATGTCCAGTGTGTTTATAAAGTGTAACCGATTGGTATATGTTGTCATTTACAGTTGCCAAAGCTCTAATCAGTTTCCTACTTTGGTTTTTAAAGATATTTGGTTCATTATTTAACAGATTACACGTGACTGGTGGGGATTGCGCACTGGTTTGTGTCAGGTTTATGTTCTGAAGTTTTTCGTCTAAGAGTTCGAACATTTTACTGCATGTCATTTTTGTCTGAGATGTAGTTGATTTGAATTCCTGGAAGTTAGATTTATCCGTACTTTCATCCCCACTAGCACCAAAAACGTCATCACGTGATAAATCAGACGACATGTTGAAAAAGAATGACGTCAGGCCTGTTCGTATGTCTTCGGTCTGTGTGTTAAGTTTTGTCACGCTTGTAAGAATACTCCCTACTGAATGCAACAGACGATCGTTATTGGATGAACTGTTTTCTGAAATTATTAGCACCCTATACGTCATATTTACCAGTGACGATGAAGATTGTGCAATATCCGAGGTCATTATAACTGATGCTTCGGTATTTTGTAAAACACTTTTCTGGTTGACCTTCAGAACATCCATATCAGCTTTGATTTGCAGGGTTTCATTTTTAACCTGACTACTTATTGCGTTTGATCGATCAATGCCTTCTTTTAACTCAGCAATTCTACTATGCATGTCGTCTTGAAAATGTACAAGATTTTGTTCGATTGCTTGAAACATGTTGCTGTTCGTAGATTCCAAATCGAGTACTTCCTGTTTGACGCCTCCAACGCTCTCTGCAAGTGCCATATTCTGAATCTCTGCCTGGTCGATTTTCGCGTGCATCCCGTGCAAAATGGTGTCAACAGTGTGCAGGTGCGTATTCACCACGCGGAAGTTTCGCATATTGTAATATTGCAGATTGTTGATACCCCTTTCCATGGCCATTAAACGCTTGCTTAGTGTTGAAAACTTCTCGTCAACAATATTAAGTAACCCGTCCAAAAGATATTGATCCATTGGATCGACTTGCATTTCCGGTTTATGTGTCGTTGTATGTTTAGTGGATTTATTTGGCGATTCTGTCGGTGCCTTCTTTTTATTCTCGGTGACGAAATCGCCAACGTCGTTGGTCCACTCGGTTGGTATCGCATTACTGTCAGCTTTGGTCCACTCTGTAGGTATAACATGTTTTTCTGCTGGGAATGCAAGATTATCATTTATTTCATTTTCTACTCTATCAACACTAGATGGTGCTTCGCGTTTAGCCATCAAACAATGTATACTATAGACGTTAAATAATCCGAATATAACCACACAACACACTAGCCTCACACGCATCATTGTACAGCATATGATTCTCCAGAATCACAAAACAATTATTAACGAATAAAATTTTAATATTGACACATCGTGTGCTTTTAATTCTCGTCTTAACTCACACTGAATATTTGAAATTCCGGTAGACCTATTTAATATATTCCGATGCATCAGCAACTGTGTTTAAGGTCGTAAATAACGCCACTTATCGCGAGAATCATGACCCGTTTACCACAACTATCTTCAGTGCCACTTAGCGAACAAAGTACCTTCTTGTTACAGACACGCTCGTTTAAACTCACCAAATTTCTCAGGAATTTTATCACTGAAGAAAACAAATAAGTTAAACTTTTAAGAATCAGACAGCTTCTTCCAATCTTATGTTATCAGCGAATCAATTTGTCATTTAAACTTAATTTCTTTCTTGTTAAGACATGCGAATGTTAAATCGTGTCACTGGAATGTTATTATTGAATACGTTTTCAGAGACCTAAACCGATTTCTTAAGTTTTCACATATGCTGTCATATAAAACAGTTAAACCAATGCCATTTATAAGTACAAGTCCGACTTTAGCACTGTTATATCCATTCATCCTCATGCATACGCCATGTTATACTCTACTCATCAGCTCTGTTTGTTGTCTTATTTTATCTAGATGCGTGCCATATGCTCCATCACAACATAAACAAATTCACAAATTATGCTATCCAAACAAGAAACAGCATGTGGGAGAACCAAATCTTCGGTTTCAGAACGACGCCGCAACGCGACTTACTCGCACGCGTATCGAGCCACGTTAATAAAAATAATAGAAACTTCTGTTGTTTCTGAGCATTGCCTTTTAAGAAAACTCAGTCTTGCGAAATCACACACAATTAACCATATCGTTTCGTCCATTACGAACACTCCGTCTTAGACATTGCATTTCAAACCCTAATGATGTGTCCATTACGTAACGAAGATAACTTGTGTGAGAATGGGTAACACTCTGCTGATCCATTTTATCCATGAGCAAATGTGTGTGCGTGCGTGCGTTCGAGCGTGTATGTGTAGTTCTAAGGTTTCTAGTCCCTCGCCTTTTAACCAATAGGACGTCCTAAAGGTATAGGGGCAATCGAGTCTGAACTGAAGCAAATTCACGAACACCGCCAAATTCCCGGGATTAGAGTTTGTGATTTGCTAATCATCAATTACGTGGAAACTACTCAAATTTGGCTACCGATTGCGTCACGCCAGCCCTCTCTCAATAAACAAAAAACAAAATTGTGATCTATTTTAATGTTTGTGCCCCATATATTAAAAAATGAAGCCAGTTACCATTTATTGGTCTACAATGGCCTCATTTTCCGCTTTATTTTTTATTTTTTATGATATAACCTTAACAATTAATAAATAAGGCATACACATAATAATTAGGTAAAACAGTAGGCCAATGTGACCTTGTGACCCAGTTATTATATTTTGTAAGACTTTAACCATATAACACAAATATTAAAGGTAGGTCAATGACCTACTTAAATTAATGAATGCCTCGTTTCACTGTCGCCAAAAGTAATTTTAGGTAAATTATTAAATGATGCTGCTACGCAGATATAGTAACAGGAGTCGACATATATTTTTAAAAGAACTGAAACGACATTCAACCTCATAGCGAGGCATCGACCTTAGTGGGAGATGATACATAAATGAACAGTGAAAGTCATTTGTTGACCTACATTTAACTTTTTTTTTGTAAGCCCCAGTTTAATATTATTATTTTTAAATAATTACCCTCTAAAAGTATGGTGGCTACTGATTCACTTTCAGTTTGTTGATCAATTAAATTGTGTCAAATTATGTTAATACATATTTTGAGATGGTTTAAATAGCACACAATGTCAAGAAAGGTCGATCTCTAAATTGGATCTATAGTGACAGAACTTAGTGGAGGTGACCTATATTTAACAATAAGTGGTCAATGGTATAGATTTTGGTAATAGCATAGCTAAATGTTTGAAAATGACAAAATGCATTTTGTTGGTCTTTTAATGACCCTGCAATCATGAGTGTTTTCGGGAACCAGTATACTATACTGCGTACCGGGTACCAGTCTACTTCCCGGTCATCCCTCCAACATTAGGCTAACCTTCAAAATAATTGGGACTGGTCTCTTTACTGAGTATACCATGTTTCCGCAGTTAAGACATGCACACGTAATTCCGTATACTCGATAGCAGCATGCTGAAGTCATTAGCGAGCTGATCTGACCGTACATCCCGTACTGAAGTTTGCTTAACCGTTGAATTAGTGTGCAATCTTATAATTACCAATTATATTAATTATTCTAAAATAAATTGCCGAGTATTTATCATCACAAATCACTTACTTTATCTGGGAAAGGCGCTGTAATCGGCCATTATTCGTTATTCAATTAAGCCTGTATTTTGTAGGCCACTATTATCTAGTTAGCCCAACAGACTCCTCTCATTACATGTTGTTGTATTACGTAATACATCAAGCTATGGGAGCCTGTACGGTGGAAACCAATGATTTGAGCAAAACATGGCGGATTTAACACGTCAAAACCACATGGTGGGTGAACATAAATCCCTAAGTTGATTTATATCTCCGTTTTAAAACTTTGATGCCGAATGTTTTTAAGAATAAATCTGAATTGAATGCATACAGTAGAAAACGTCCACATGCCCAAATCAACGGGAAATCTGGGTTGAATCTATGGTACCTGACGAACTCCCCGCGAAATCAACGAACGCCTCACGTTCAAAAAATTTAAGAATAATTCGAGACTTCTCTTCCAGACGTTAATTTACTAAATGTCTTATGAAGTAGATATCACAGAATGTACTCATGGTTTTGGATTACTTGACTTTTTTTACTGCAAATTTTGTAAATAGGTCACTGTACGGTACGACCTATTTGTTTCACAACATATTAGCGGAATTACTGTACTTGTGTAAGGGGAGATAAGTATGCGTGTTAAGAGCAATATTTTGAAAAATATGACATTTGTAAGGGTGCGTAGTTTAAACATTTATTTTACATCAATTGTAACGAAATATCCATGAACTTATTTGAATCACTCTCGATGTCTTCCTGGGTAGAACCAGTACTTAGCAATGCAGATAAAGTGTCTTGCTCAGGGACACAACGCATATGGCAATGACGGGAATCGAACCCACGACTTTTGGATCATGGGTCCAACGCTCTACCACTAGACCACAGCGCTCTTCTGATATAAGATAGAATATGTTTTACAAAGAATATGTTTTACAAACAATTGTCTGAGAATAGGTTTTACAAACAAGATGTAAACCAAAAATTCGATTAAGAACTTTATATCTGTCAATAATGTATGGTTCTGTGGAAAGCGCAAATGCATTGCAATGAACTCCGTAAATACATTTTTTCGGATAATTTATGTCAACAACAATTCATTGAGTATTTCTGTTGAGATAAAAGAAAATGTATCATCATCAACAACTGTTAAATTTTCTGTTGAAGTATGTAACTATATGGTTTAACGTCATTTTAAACTATCGTTCAGTCGAACGTGCGTGCGTGTGTGCGTGCATGTGTGTGTGTTTGTGTATTTCCACCATAAGTCACCAGAGAACCCCGGTACAGCTAGTTACATAATAGTGTGGACTTTTCTACATGTTTATGTGTAGAGATATGTCTGTAGTGTTGAATCTGCGTCGTTTCTCGTGTAGATATGATGTGTTGTGTCGCATCCGCTCTCATCTTGCTGGGGCGATGAGTGTTGCCGACTGGTGTTGTGGAGACTACATTCGCTAGATGCTATACCCTGGTGTATCCTATCCTACTGGGCCGAGAGTCCTGTTGTTGGGGGACCTCACCCGTCTCTTCAACCTGCGTCCCCGTTGAGCCTTAAGTTTAAAATGTGCATAGGCACGCAGGTTGTTGACTCTCTTGCTTAGTGAACAGCGCCAGTCTTTCCTATTTCAGTTCCGTTCAGTTAATGAGTCGCCGACCGCACATTTCTCCTGCCACCAATGCAGGCTGTCGACTCTCATCTAACTGCATCTCGTCCATGGCTATTCCAGCCGCTGTTCTACGGCGGACGGGACAAGAGATACAGCACCGATCTTGGTCCACAACCACTAACAGGGTGACGAGTACAGCAGTGCTGTGGTGACTTCTCCCCGACGTACACGGGTCGGTGTCCACAGAGAAGAGTTCAATCATATGCCGGCGATATCTATTTGTAGATTTCTACGAGTGTATGTGGGGATAGGTTGGGAGGGGAAAGGGGATTCTCGTAACAGGATAACATTAACGAATACAAGATAACAGTAGTTAATAGTATTTCACAATAACAGATAACAAAATAGTTCGCATAACATAAATAACCCTTGCCCTATAACGTGCTCTCGTACGGGACCTCCCGATTTACGTACCCATACGACGGACGAATCTAAGGGGAAGCCCATAATATGACCCCAAACACACAACCAACTCTGTGGCGCCGGGAAGGTTTGAACCAGCTTCATTTGTATTTCATATTCATCATACTATCCACTGGGCAGCGCTGATACTTGAATTCTTTTTGATCTGCATATCTACTCTATGTGTATCTTCATTGTGAGGAAAGCCTATTATTTATTTCTTGATCTCTTTCTCTTATGAACCGCGGCGGTGGTTTATTGTTTGAACGTCTGCCTCGCATGCGGGAGGTTGTGGGTTTACACAATACTTCTAATAGCTCCCTTGCTTGACGTTCAGCTTATAAAGGGCAGTATTAGGCAGTAGCGTAGCTACCTATTAGGCCAAAAGGCCCGGGCCTGCACATGCATGGTTGAAAAATATAACAATGAAATAATAGTATATGAATTTGTTGAATTTTGAAGTGTGAATTTGCTTAAATGTATATCTATATATACACTAAAACGCACAAGAGACGTCCTACGTTTTCAACATTTTTCGGGGAAGCAAGCCCGGACCCCACTTGAAATAGACGGGTCTGCTAATCAGAAAACGTCCAGCTACGCCCCTGCTAGGACTCTGTCATGCGTGATTGAATCTGGTTGGTTTTCGAAAGGAATCGAGGTCTCATGTATACGTATGTTGTGACCAACTTTCTCTGACATTTTCATTTTACAGTTATTCCCCTTTGACTCTTATAAATTTAAACATTTCTACATAACTTCACTTTTTATCCCCCGCCGATTAAGCTACATCCCAAAACAGGCATGGTATTGTAATAATAAATTGATAAATTGTCTTTTTTTCCCGTGACCATTTAAATGGAAAGACACCCATATTATGTCCGATATCACATTTCTTTAGCCGGTTCCGGTAGTGTTATTTGTGGGCCCATGATCTTAGCAGTTATCTTGCATATTGATACTGAAGCACTAGTCAAAGTGACAAATAAACATAAATCTAAGTCTAAACGTCTTACACATCTGGTGAGGCAAGTCCCCTATTCTATTTCACGTAAACAGTGGGTCTGGCCCCAGATGCAGAGTCACTGCCGGAAGATAAACCGAGTCAATTCCTATCGCGGGTTGCAGAGTCACTGCCGGAAGAGATACCGAGTCAATTCCTATCGCGGGTTGCAGAGTCACTGCCGGAAAAGATACCGAGTCAATTCCTATCGCGGGTTGCAGAGTCACTGACGGAAGAGATACCGAGGCAATTCCTATCGCGGGTTGCAGAGTCACTGCCGGAAGAGATACCGAGTCAATTCCTATCGCGGGTTGCAGAGTCACTGCCGGAAAAGATACCGAGTCAATTCCTATCCCGGGTTGCAGAGTCACTGCCGGAAGAGATACCGAGTCAATTCCTATCGCGGGTTCACATCGTGAAGCCTCTCGATTGCTGAACAAATCTTATCTATTATGATGAAAGACTCTTACAATGTGAGTCTGCGTAGTTTCCATTCATTTAGAAAGCCTTATGGCATGCAGGAATTGTGGCTCCCAGCACTTGAACAAATAGTGTAGACTGATAGCTGGGTTAAAGTGTCGCTATACCCATGATGTTGGCTAGACGTCGAATAAACAGTATTGCAGCTTGTGTACTAAGAAACAGTGAGCGCCATTTACGGCACACATATCTCACACGTTCACATGTCAATTTTGGGTAACCGACTACACCTGAATAAATGGAGGCAGAACTAGGCACCAACATTCGATACGCAGGAAAATTTGTAAAACGTTAGGCCAGAGTTTTTTCATTTTTATTTTTACCTACCCTAAATTTTGCAAAACTGAAATAAAAATAAAAGTCGAAATTGTGAATTTTATTTTTTCCTCCTGTTCGATCTGCTACACCTTTTTTTTTTTAAAAAAAGTTGTGCCTATCCTAAAACTTATTTTCACAATAACGTAAAATCGCAAAAACTTTTTTTTTGAAAATTTGGATGATGACTTAGTATTTACTTTGCAAGGTCGGAAATCGAAGTATTAATTTAGTCTCTTTAACATACATGTTTACAAACACAATTTAATGCATATCATTGAACACCACAATACCTACTATAGGCATTGAGTTCATTAACCTTTCTTGAGAATATTCTTAGTCTTGACCTATGTCAGGGAAATATATGTCTGTTATTCTTGCAACTATGAAAGATAAACATTCAAGAATTTCAAGTTTATATACTCGGTAAAAAAAGTTTTGGACCAGGGTATATAAAGTCATATAAAAATAAAACTAGTGGACAGAATTTAAGTATCTTTTGTTAGTAACCAAGGTCTACCCTACCCGGTTCATTTGGTACCAGAAACATTAAATTCCAAACAAGATTTGATTTAAAGAAAATATCGCGAACACACAAAGGGTCTGTAAAAAATGTTGCAAAGTCCATACAAAGTAACAGTTACGGACACATTCGAATAACCAATAAAAAGATTATTATTTTTTCGCAAACTTTCATTGTAAACGATAATTATTGTTGATTGTTGATCTATTGTGAATTATCAACTGAGACAATAAGGGTTATGGTCGAATGTCATGGTTCAGCGATCATTGTACGGGTTCGAACACTGCCATGGTCCAAAACTTTTTTTACAGAGTATATATTACATTTTGTTTCGATTTGAACTTTGTTTAATAGCAAATTTGTGATAATTTCTGTAAAATACATACTCAAAAATATATTAATTTGACAGTCAACAAACCAATTCTCAAGAGTGGAAGGTATTTTTAAGAACAGTTTGTGAATTTGAGGTAACATGTAGTAGGCAGTTTTAACATAAAGTGGATGTTGGTTACATTTATATGCAAAAAAAACTGAGAAAAAAAATCAACATAAAAAATGAAGCAATACATTTAATATTAATGTTACGAGAAAAACTTGTCTTATGAAAAAAAAAAAAATCTGAAATTTTCTATTTTTATTTTTTTTATCGACTCCTCATTTTACCCATTTTTATTTCTATTTTTGTTTCCTCCTCCTACTGCATTTTTTTCCAAAATCTCCCGTAAAACTAACTATGAAAAAACTCTGGCCTTAGTAGCTGGCGACGCACAACATGTCTCTGATATGCAAGTAAAAGAATCTATCATGGGTATTCGGTTCAGATAGTGAATTCCAATCCTCGGTATAAGTGTTTTAATCGGAACCTCGGTAGAGCCTCAGTTCCGATAAAAACACTTATACCTCGGGTTGGAATTCACTGTCTTCACCGGATACCCATGAAAGATTCTTATATTCCTTGGCTGGTGAGGGATTCGCTTTTTGCCAAAATCGTTTCTTTTGATGGTGGATTTATCTACATATTATTTTAATCGCTGCCATATGGCCGTCAAAGAATCCTTCGATTCAGTAACATCAAAGTTAAAATGACAACAATTGTATAATTAGTAAATTTCACCGTTTCCGAGGAACGGGATTACAGCATTTTTAATATTTAGCCTTTTGAAGCTTTATTGTTGATGCATCACGGCTTGTTCGGCTGTGCACATTTTTGTAAACTTTCGAAATGAAATACCTTCCGAGGTAATAAATGAAGACACATTTTACTTTAGGAGGAGGAGAAGATTTATTTCGGCAAATATACAGATGTACACACATGGTTATAAAACACTACACAATGCATAAAATAAAAATAAAATGCATACATGAGATATAAACATCAAAGCCAAGGATAACACAAAAAAGAGTATAATAGATTTTTGAATAAACATTTTATTTAAGCCTTTTGGGGCTTCATTAACGGTATCAGGCTTTTGGGACAAGCCCTCTTTTGTGAAAAACGTTAAGGGCTGATCATGATATAATAATGTACGTGTTTTCAGGCAGCCCGCTCTTTGGAGCCGCGGGCAATATTTGTAAAACAATTTAATAAATGATAATAATGTTTCTTATGAGTTAGTCAAGTTTGTGCCTTCCTAATACTTGTTATAATGCTTACGAATACTTCGTCGTCAACTGTTTCATTTTACGTTTTGTAAGCATATTATGCGTAAATATTTTGATTGCTTTATTAAGGAAGTTTGAAGGAACGTTTCCGCGTAACGACTGAACAGCTAAGGTGCATTACCTTGACGACTTTCTCTCTGTAAAATGAACCCATCTGGAGCTAGACCGGGTACCATGGGGACATTTCGGAAGTAGTCCTAGGTATACTATTGAGTTAGTTACTATATATGACCGGTGAAAGACACCGGCCTGGTATGTATTAAATGTTTGCCTTTTATTTCTAAAACATTTAACATGCTTCTAGTGAAAAGCGCATCAACATTGAAGGTACAAAATCTCTTTCCTCCTTAAAACGACAATTGAGTGAAACCACCTAGACGATAGCATAGTGTATTCCAAATCAGCTGAGGGCTTCAGGACAGCTCTCCCTCAGCGCTTATAGATTCTCTCTTCCCGATGCGATCATGCCACAACAGAGCCAGAGTGCGTCCTAGCAATCCACGTAACTGCGTCGAAGCCAGTTGTATAGTCAATCAAGAGTAGTTGCCCTGCAATACAATAATTAACATGTAAAAAACTCAGTAAGGTTATTTATGCCCTGGAATACTATAATCAACCTGTAAAAAACTCAGTAAGGTTATTTATGCTCTGGAATACGATTATCAACCTGTAAAAAACTCAGTAAGGTTAGTTATGCCCTGGAATACGATAATCAACCTGTAAAAAACTCAGTAAGGTTATTTATGCCCTGGAATACGATAATCAACCTGTAAAACACTTAGTAAGGTTATTTAAACGTCTGCATGAGTTAGTATTCATTCTATAGTACTCCTTTTATTGGCACATTTCATTTTGCTATATATATCAGTACATTTTATGTTCTCCGTTTCTTTAATTGTATGTTTGTTTTGATAATACCATCGAACGTGTTATCGATGTGTCGCCTGATTTTTACATAGAGCGTATAGGGAGCAAGTTGCACACGTTCTATAAAAAAATAACGTTTATGTGCAAACGTTTTCGCGTAACACAATGTAATACTATTGTCTTTATTTGGATATTCTTTTCATATTTTTATATTAAAAGGGTACTGTCTGCTTCAAGTGTTTTTAGTACATCACCTCTTGTCCCTAGATGTTTCATATATACTTCTCAAACAAGAGGCCCAACAGGGCCTGTATCGCTCCACTGACTACATGGTGTCCATGGGAATATATCTCAATGACAAATTAAGGTTTTATCTTGTTTGACAAATTTGATGGAATCAAGTGAAAAGCAAAGTTACCAAGCTTTTCTTTTTTAAAAGACTTTACTGAGCTTGCCCTTGTGTTTGTGAGGTCTTATTTGGCCTTTTATTCATCTTTAAATGTGTTCTTTGTTTCTGTGTGTGTTTGTGGTTGAATGTCGTCCTTGAATGCTGCTTTTCCTGTTTGATTTTTATATGTATATTTATTATTTAATGAACATACTATTCTGAACAAGTATCAGACGGATAAATGACGGAACTGGAGTGTTAATGATAATACTTGAAATAATTCAAGGGCCATAACTCTTCTGTTTCTTGTCTGATACAGATATCGCTAGTTTGTAAAATAAACTTGTCCGACTTTCTTCTGTAATAGTGATAACATGATAAAATATTTTTAAAAAATTGAGAGGTGGGTGGTGGTGGGCGTGGGAGGGGAGGGTGGAATGGGGATGGGGGTGCATGTATGTGGGCGATAGGTCGGATACAAGTGAGATCAAATACGGTTTGTTTTCAAATATGTCCGACCCTTTATTGATATTGACACATTCTGAACCGGTTTGTCAAAGATCAGATGCAACAATGAAGTAGATACAGATTTAGCAAAAACCAAAAGAGGGGAGGTGTCGTGGGGAGGCGGTGGGGTATGGCTGGTTTTCGAACAGGTTTGAGCCTTTATTGATATAAACATCTTAACATTCTGAACAATATTGGTAAACAGAAGATGAAATGAAGTAGCTATGGATTTAACAAAGCAAACTTATAAGCGTTTTTCAATAAAACAAGGGCCAAACTCTGTCGTTACTAATCCGATCTAGCTGGTTTTCTAATTTGTCCAAGCTTTCATTGATATTAACAATCTGGTTAAGTTTAGTAAAGATCAGACGGAAAAATTAACTCCTTAAATTGTCTCAACGATGTAAAATAAAGCCTAAGGAAGTCAAGGGTCATAACTCCGATTTTACTGGTCCGATCAAGCTTTTATAGATATCAACTATCTGGCTAAGTTTGGTCAACTTCAGATGAAAAATGAAGGCATATTCCTCTTAACGAAGCAAACTAAATATTATTTAAGAAAATCAAGGGTCAAAATTCCGGGGTTACTGGTCCGATCTGGCTGGTTTTGATATCAACAACCTGGTCAAGTTTGGTAAAAAATAGACAAGAACTAAAGGCTTATCATCTTAACGATGCAAAATAAAGCATATTTAATCATATCAAGGACCACAACTCCGGTGTTACTGGTTCGATTTCGCTGTTTTTCCATCTTATCCAAGTTTTCATTGATAGCAGAGTTTCATGTGATGATGAGTTGTCCGTCACCGTACTCCGTCCGTCGTCCGCCCGTTAACGTTTTTTTAACGCAATATGATCTTCATTTTTAATTTGATCTTTACCAAACTTTGTCAGTGTCATTATATCAATGAAAGCTCGGACGAGTTTCAAAACCAGTCTGATCGAAATAGTAACGCCAGGGTTATGGCCCTTGTTTTACTGAAAATGCCATTTTCTATCTTGTTTACACTCTAGCACCTTCATTTATTACATGATCTTTACCAAACTTGTATAGATGATTAAAATCAATGACAACTCGGACAATGTCAAAAAACAGCCAGATCGGACCAGTTTCATTGAAGTTGTGGCCCTTGATTTTCTTAAATATGCTATATTTTGCTTCGTTAAGACGATAGGGCCTTTATTTTTTTTATCTGATCTTTACCAAACTGTGCCAGATAGTTGATATACTGAAAGTACAAAGAAACGCATAATCAAAAAATTGCCTATACTACACTATTATATAAACCTTATTCCACGTAATATTTCAGATATAGCTCAACGTGATTTGTACAAAAAGCGGCTACAACTAATTACAGAAAATACTACTCTGTCATGAAGTAGACCTTTTAATCAAAGTTTACTGTGTTACACGAAATTCATGAATGTTGAAGTTTTGTTTTAAAAAGTCAAGCCATTTCAGTATTATGTTTAATGTTAAGAGATTGCAACGTTTAAAGCCAAAGTTTTCTCACCTGCTTGAGCCAAATGTCTTAAGCTACCTTTTAAAACATTGACTTGGTGATTCGCGTTTGTACACAAGTATCCGTCGACAATTCGAACTCTTCAGCTAGATCTTGAATGATTGTCTGCCATACTAATATTTCCCTTGTCCCATATTATGTGAGACCATATGTTGTATTATGTGAGACCACATGTTGTATTATGTGAGGCCACACGTTGTATTATGTGAGACCACACGTTGTATTATGTGAGACCACATGTTGTATTATGTGAGGCCACACGTTGTATTATGTGAGACGACATGTTGTATTATGTGAGACCACACGTTGTATTATGTGAGACCACATGTTGTATTATGTGAGACCACACGTTGTATTATGTGAGGTCACACGTTGTATTATGTGAAACCACACGTTGTTTTATGTGAGACCACATGTTGTTTTATGTGAGACCACATGTTGTATTATGTGAGACCACAATTGTTTTATGTGAGACCACATGTTGTGTTATGTGAGACCACATGTTGTTTTATGTGAGACCACATGTTGTATTATGTGACACCACATGTTGTTTTATGTGAGCGATTCTTACGGATGGCGGGAGGTGTACAGTACTGATTCTACCCAGAAATGTGGGTGGCCTGCCTCCACCACAAAAAATCGACCGGCATATATAAACTTGCATGTGTTGAAAATGACATAAAACACCATACAAACAAACAAACAAACAAACAAACAATTATGTGAGACCACATGTTGTTTTTTTCTGCAGCCATGCGAGCTCTTGATATGCATGGGATACATGTGACCTAACCTTTTGTTGCTCTATATAGTATTCACTCTAGCATCGATCAAGGAAGATCAGTCAAGCAGTAATTCTTTAGGTAAGCTGAGGTAAGTATGCTTATAATTTCACTCGGGGCTTATTAACAAATAATATCTGAATTATATCAAATATATCTAGTCATCACTGTTTTAAGATGGTAACAGTTTAAAAAACGAGATGAAAATCAACCCTTTCAAATTAAAGAAAACTGCGTTAAATATGCAATGCTGAATTTAAAAATAAATAAATAGTGGACAGTGTCATAAACATGTGAAAACTGTTATGTTGATATATGATGGACGACTATAGGAACAAGCCAACTATACAAGATATACTGACCAATTCGGTCTAATGCAGCGGGAAGCTGAATTGGAAAATGAAGATGTTGAGGAGACTAATTATTTTTATTTTTTATAATCAGGTTTCCAAGATTGTGTCCGCTGTTTTTATTCTGTGGCGGTGGTCTGAAGAACTGGGTGTATGAAGACAGTCCCTGGATCGAAAATGCAAGATGGTACCCTACAGTAAGTATTTGATTTTCTCTTGTATGGGATTAAAGCTATTTAAATGAGTCGGTATAACGAGTAAATGTGTATTTGTTTAACAGTGTCTTTTCTGTTACGACATTTCATAGGCCTAGGAGATTGGGCGACAAAGGGTCAGGATGGAGGCTTGGCACCAACCCGGTTTGAACACACACCCTCCCCGTTACGTAATGATTGAACATGAGCAAATTAACCAAACAGTCGTGGAAGTTCACGCTTTTGAACGCTGAAAGTAACTTTTTAGTATTTGTTTCCCTGAAATACCATCATAATCATTCGAAGCTTTTGCGAATGTGTCAACTGTTAAGTAAACTACTTCAACACACACTAAGGAGACGTTTCCATATTTATAAAAGTTATATAGTAAAGAGGTCTATAGTTTTTATATTATTCAGAATACCATGCAGATAACAAGGAAGTGGATGGTAACAGTTGTAAGTCAGAAGTTAAAAGGTAAATAGCGCAAGTTAAAGTCAAAGGTAGACTTTCGGAGCTGAAGTCGGACAATGAAATTTGGAGAAGTTGGAAGGAACCTATATATCTAAATTAATAATTAAATTTATTATAAAGCTATGCATAGTGTTTTATGAGTCCTTTTCGTATACCGAATCTCCTTTTCGCGAAAAGGACTACTTTTACTTTTTTTTCTTGACAAAAGGATCGAAGAAAGTATTCCTATGAGAATATCTAAACATACTTACCCCCAGCTAATTCCTCATAAAAATTAAATGAAGAGTACACATAAAATTAGCAATCCTATATAATTATAGAGTCCATGAATATTTAACGTTATTTATACTGCAGAAATTATACAAGCATCTTTTAAATCAAAGCCCATAAGTAGAACAATTGTATTGCATGACTACATAAGCTCGAATATATCAGCAGTAACGTATGTATCCTTGATTCCTCTTCTAGAGATTTGATTAATATCGAAATTTCGTTCTTTTCTTCCTTTCGGAATGTTAATTATCTTTCATATTTAATTGAGTTCGTGTTAAGTTCAAGGATTTGTTATTATGTCTGGTCCAACTGCTTATTCTGAATAATATTTGATGTTGCCTCCAGTTCCATTGATAAAGGTTTACACTGCGCTTTGGTAATCATTCATTTTCTACCGTATTTTATCGCGTTCTTTAATTAGAGTTTCATCAAGTTCGCCAAACCCAATAATTGCTTCATATAATGCATTGTTTTGAGCGCTTCACTCCTTGCCTTTATAGAGAAGATGGCTTAATTCTGGTTTCAATTAAGTAATGGTTATCCACACTTTGAAATGGGAATACAGACTCGGCAATGTTTCTGTTGATAAATGCTGTCATTCGCCTCCGGTCTCATATTTGAATGTGCATATTCTGATACTTGAAAAACATGATTAATCCGTCATGGCAGATTTTGTCACTGGGGAATGTTGAATCGGTAGATAACTCGCTTTTGAATTTGTGAAACGTCCACATGATTTGTAACCCGAGATTCTGTCACCATGTATTATGCGTTTGGTTTGGGATATATAAATTGGTCAAAGTATCACTGTACTGTATTTTACTGTTCCTCTAAGTGTATGTACATGCATTTTCAATCATAACAAAAGTAATATCAATGTTATTGATGTATGTTTACTTATTCAATGTAAAAGCTAAATGGAAAACCAAATATCTGTAGTCACAATGTTGGAATCGCGCCATCGCCATCGTACCGTCAGGTCTCACACCGCAATTAATTTTCCCACAGGGTTACTGTACAGCTTTTCCAACAGTTGGGCAGAGACATTGTTCTTGGTTTGATATATTCAGTATAGCCAATACCAGTAATGTAAAACAACAAAATACATCAGTTAGCCAGGTTGGTTTTTTTTCTCGCTCATGTTTATGTGACCCTTAGGGAAAGTACAAAATCTAGCTGAATATGTGGGCTTAGGTCAAACACTCCTAAAATTTGAGTGATACCTCATATCAACATGATATTTCTATATCAGTCGTCTTTTATACTGCACATGTATGCTAAAGCAAAGAAAAACTTATTTTTCAAATTAAAAACTGCCTAAAATTGAGAATTAAATAGAATTATTTTCTGTTTTCCTTTTGTCTCTAGGTCCGTGAGATAATTGTCAGGGGAGAAAATAGAAGTGTGAGACCTTAAGAAAGTAAATACTTTTATCAACATCATCCATAACTTAACATTTAGTAGCTATGTGCATACCTATAAAATAAGACCATACGCATGCTTCTATCATATTTAGACGTGACTTAATTCAGGATTATGTGATTGACAGTAACGCGTGGATTCGACAAGTTCTCGTTGTAAAATAAGAGTGCAAAACATATTTTCATAACATGTAGCATTTGAGTAATAACCCCACCAGTTTTTCCTCAATCTTCATCAGATTTTCATCAGAATCTCCTTGCGGCATCTGCTATCATATAATAATGATTAAAGCAATATTAGTTCATATCATGGTATCAAACATATGTATTCAATGATAGGGTGCTGAAATCTGAATAGGAAATATATCATTTCTTTCTGTATCCATGGTAACACGATAAAAGTCTAAAGGATATCAGTCAATAGCTATGCATTTAGATTCTACATATCAAACAAACCACAACTGAGCTTAGGACTGAGGATATGAAGAAATATGCAAGTCATTGGCGGTATTGGGCCTTTAACATAAAACATGGACACAAGGAACACCACCAACCGTAGTATTTCTGTAATATATCTACCATTTGTGTCTTAATCTGCATGAAAATTTCCCCAAACATGGTCTGTGTCATCTGCTTTCTGAAAATGCAACACAATACATAAATACACCATGTAGAACAAACATAATTGAAGCTATAACTGTAACTGTTCATGTATTTTTAAAAAAAAATCAAGAACTGCACCTAATTCGACTAGATAACAGCTATACAACAATGGGAAATTCCACCTAAAACAGATCATCAACATTATTAGTCTCTGTAATACATATGGAGAACACCAAAAGAAACTTTATATTTCACAACAGCAACAACAACAATCATTTGTGTGATCACTGTCCAGTATCTTTAAATTTGAGACATCAACATTATGGGAGATATCAGACATATCAAATTAGATATCTGCTATCTCTATGATATTTCCTTACAGGAACATGTGGCTGCTGAAACAATGCACATGTATACACCAGAAAAACATCATGTTTTTTGTTTATCACATGATTACACAGCTGTCAAAAATTTATGCAAACATGCACAAAACTTGCTCGAAAATGTTATTATGAGATTTATATCAAATACCTGATATGGGTATATACTGGAAACAATATCCGTCAAACACATTCTTCATCTGTACCAACAACTAGTTGCAATTGTCTGACAAAACATTACTTTGAAACTAACAAACTAACACACAAATCAATTGAATCAAGGTGTATAACTGGCTTTAAAATAAAGGCATCTGTGTGACTATGATGAACATTTAGCTACAAATTGTGACTTCAAAAAGTGTAACAATATATCATATATATTTAACATGCAGTATGAAACTTACATTCTTATTTAGATTGTTCTAACTAAAGGTAAGATAACGACAGATGTAGGGAAGGAGCCAAATGTTTAACTAGTATATAATATATTGTATACTATTCCAATTGATTGTATTCCATTCATAAAATGTTTTAGAGAAACAGTCGCGACACCTAAACAGAGTGACTTTGTCGCATAAATGCGACATAGCACTGTAAGCAATATCCACACGCCAATATCGGTGTATAAGAGCTAATTACTACAATAATAAGAAACGTAAGTCCAGCCGAAGTACAGTAAGTAGTTTCTTAAAGTTTCTGAGAAATATGTGTTTCCCCAAGAGAGGTGGTGTGAAAGTTAAGACCAAACATGACTAAAAACCCTTTATTTGAAAAACAAAATCCCTGATATTGTAAGAAATAAAACCCAGATGAACCCCTATGCCGGGACAGTGTAGGTGAATACTCCTAGGGTATCCCACCTATTGCTAGCAAACGAGTTTGGAGCATTTAACCTGACAACGCACTGTCCTCCGCTATTAAAAAATAGTTCTAGTGTATACACTGTAGCAAGAGAATGTTAGTGTAAAAATAACCAAACACCCCTCCCCCAGTGGTAGTTTACCTTCGTATTAACATTATCACAATGTACTGCAGTATATTAATGAATCCAATTGAGGAAATGCATGAATTAATAAATAATAGTTTGTGTCAAATGAAGAGAATAAACTTTATTTATGAATAGATGAATGAAACCTGATTTTTTATTGATGACGTTGGCGTCGGCGTCGGCTTCGGCGTCCCACATCAAGGTTTGCGTGTAAGTCTATTTCTCTTACATTTCTTATCCTAGCGCAACCAAATTTGGCCATAGGCTTCCTTATAATATTATCTTAAGGACTTAAGCAATGTTGGTTCCTGCAACCCATGCGCTCCCAAGGAACCCAAATTCTGATAGCCCTTAAAATGTGTCTATTTCACATCAAATTGTGCGCATAAGCTGTGTTTACAGGTCTATAACTCTTACATTTCTTGTCCTACCTAGCCCAACTAAATTCGGGAATTGGTTTCGTTATAGTATGTTGTAAAGGGTTGCATACGTAATTTTGTCTTTTGAAAATTCTGGGCTCCCATGGAACCCAAATTGTGATGGCCTATACAATGTGCAATACAGGCAGATCTAAGTTTGCATGTAACCTGTTGTATATATCTATAATTTTGGTTTGGGATTTCTTATAGTATTATGCATTTTATTCATACTTCACCCATATTGGGACATGGGCTCCCACCTCCCCGCACCCTCCCCCCACCTCTCATGCCCGTTTTTTTTTGGTTACATATTTTTCTGTGTTATTTTGCTCTTTTATCTTTCACATATAGCTAGGTTGCCCCCCTCCCCCCCACCCCCACCTCCCCACCCCCAACCCAAACTACATGTATATATATTTATTTTAACATATTTCTGTGTTGTTTTGGTCAATTCGTACACATATAGCTATGTTACCGCCCTCGACTCCCCACGCCCGCCTTCCCCACACCTGCCCTCCCCCACACTCGACTCATTCTTTTTGTTACATATGTTTCTATTGTTTTGGTCAGTTCTTACACATATAGTGTCTGTATGTATGTATGTATGTATGTATGTAATCCTCCCGCCCTCACCCGCGCCTCCCCGCCCCACCCCTCGAATTTGTTTCCCCACATATATCTGTGTTGTTTTGGTTTGGGATTTCTTATAGTATTATGCATTTTATTCATACTTCACCCATATTGGGACATGGGCTCCCCCCTCCCCGCACCCTCCCCACACCTCTCATGCCCGTTTTTGTTTTGGTTACATATTTTTCATTCACATATAGCTATGTTGCCCCCCCCCCCCCACCCCCACTCCCACCTCCCCACCCCTAACCCAAACTACATGTATATATATTTTTTTAAACATATTTCTGTGTTGTTTTGGTAAATTCGTACACATATAGCTATGTTACCGCCCTCCCCTCCCACGCCTGCCTTCCCCCCACCTGCCCTCCCCCACACTCGAAACTCATTCTTTTTGTTACATATTTTTCTGTTGTTTTGGTCAGTTCTTACACGTATAGTGTCTGTATGTATGTATGTATGTATGTAATACTCCCGCCCTCACCCGCGTCTACCCGCCCCTGCCCTCGAATTTGTTTCCCCACATATTTCTGTGTTGTTTTGGTCAATTCTTACACATACGTTGCCCCCTCTCCAACTGCGCCCACCCCCACCCTCACGCCCCCACTCGAAACTCGATATATTTGTTCTTTTTTTTAAACATATTTCTGTGTTGTTTTGGTCAATTCTTACACATGTAGCTATGTTAACCCTCCCTGCCCCACACCACTCCCCGCCTCCCACCCCACTCGAAACTTTTACTTTGTGTTTTTTTACATATTTCTGTGTTGTTTTGGTCAATTCTTACACATATAGCTACGTTGACAACCCCGCCCCCTCCCTGCCCCCTCCCGACCCACCCCACCCACCCCCACTCAAAACTCGTTTTTTAAATTATTATTAGCTATGTTGCACCACCACCTCAACCCCCCCAACCCCCAACCCCACCCCCCAACCCCACCCCACATTGTTTTAGCCTTGTATTCTGATAGTATATACTGGCTATATAATTTATTATTTTCTAAAAAAATGGAATAGTCGAGCTGCGCTGTTCTCCGAGCTTGTTACAGAATGTTACATTATGTTCTGGTAAATTCTTAGTCGTTATATAATCAAATCGTCATTCACTATTTTATAACATCAACAGAGACAGTATTGTGAATCGCTATTATTGATCAGTTATTGGATTATATTTGATGAGAAGAGGACTATTATTACCGTGCTAATTAATACACAGATATACAATTAATATTGGGTTATTTTAGACTATCGTGGTGTTAATAGAATTTTGAATATTACAACTATACCAGAAAGGACTCACGAGGACTTTAAAGATATAGGATTAGAGAGATACTGAAGTGTTTGTATTCTGTAAGTAAAAAGTTGTCCTTGCATTGTTTTAAATAGACAATTGATTCTGGTTTTAATCTCGTGGGACTACGTGATTGCACCTTCTGAAAAAATTACTAATATCCTTTTTGTTTATATTTCTTTACAATTACATATACGTGTATCGTGTCCTAATTTCTCTGGATGTTAGAGATTTACTTTTGATGGGATGTACTTTTATTTACACTGTCTTGACAATCTGAACGCTGTAGACAGGATAATAGCGAGGTCGTGTACATCTAAAATCGAATTAAGCTAACCCGTAGGCCATATTGCCTACTGACGTTCGAAGTCGGTACCCTGTCTTAACACTCCTTCTGTTGTGTATTGTCTTTTTCATTGAAGAGTTTGCTCTGTGTGGTGAAGTGCGGATCTACGGTGCCATATCGTTTGGGTGCTGTGATTTCCGTAGGACCATTTTCCTCTTTTTTGCACGTCCTTATCAGTAATACTACGTGTATTTGTATTAGCCATTGAGAGTTTCGCCAAAAATTATGTAACGAATATATATACAAGCATGTTTTTTTCTTTTAATAATGACCATATATTTATAGGCGGTGATAGAGATAAGGGGTATGTTTACTAGCTGCTAAAAATGTAATGTTGGTCAACCAGCCACATGACCATCAACAATAAGTTGGTCAAGCAGCCACATGACCATCAACAATAAGTTGGTCAAGCAGCCACATGACCATCAACAATAAGTTGGTCAAGCAGCCACATGACCATCAACAATAAGTTGGTCAAGACCATCAACAATAAGGTAAACGATTCGCGGAATAAAGTATAAAGTACTAACTCTAGGACAGAACCTTGGTATTATTTAACGATCATAATAGAAAAAGTGTGTTTAATTAATTCAGTACATATTCTCAAGGCTTTACCATTTCGATTATGAAGACGTGTACTTGTTTATACCACTATCTAAAAGAACAGAATATATATATTCAGAACATACCACAAATATTGAGTTGAATATTCAATTAAACTCCCTTGTTTCACAATTTAGTTATATAAAACTGGTTTGAATACGTCATGGTTTTATGTTTATGAGTTGCTGTTGTGAATGTTTCCACCCATCCATGAGTAATACACGTTGGTATTTCATTCACTAATGATGAGTGATACACTTTGGTATTTCATTCAATTATTATATTACGAGTGCAGTGGGCGTAAAGTAGAACACCTCACGCAACTACTTGACGTATATAGATTAACCCGATATATTCAGTATTGACTAGAGCAAACCTGATATATTCAGTACAGCCCATTGACAAACATTTACAACCGTATGTTTTGAATTGTCTATACAGTCATACAGTTACACCTGATAACACAACAGTCAGGTTCATGTGAGAATAGTATGTAAATAATTTTCTATATTTCATTTATAATGGGTGTAATTGCAATGGGAGTAGTCTATGCATAAGTAAGTATTCTTTCTTACTTTTGTCGTGACACCTCATAATTGTCATCTAAGGTAAATTACTACACTTTTTAATAGTTGGGGATGTGGGGATATGATGGCGGTGGGGGAGAACTTTTCTCTTATTTTTCTGTCAAAAGTTGTGTCTCGCAACAACTATCCATTATGTTTTGTAAAGTTGTGAAGTGTTCAGCCTCAAAGATGTGCATGCTTTCTTCACAGTACCAGTCATAGTAACACGTGTTCAACTCCAACCTAGTGTCTGAAATACATACACAAATATGCTGTGTCATCATACGTGAAATATCTTTCTTCGACTCGGTCGACATTATTTTCCGAGGGTTGATAATATCCACTGTCTCCCTCACTGGGATGCAATACCATCATATTTTGTACCGATCCCAGTCCCTTATCACTAACCAATCGCGAGTCGTTCATGGTGCTCGATTCCACAGGCGTCAATTAGTTTGTAAAAATAAACATGCGCAGTGGAGCTATCTATTGATAGTGCGTCTTAGTTGCTATTTATCTCACGGATGTATGTAACGGGTCATTTTCAAAAAATGGAGAGATCAGATTTGGAACAAAATGCAAAACGAATATACTAAATTGTATTATAACAACAGCATAAACGAGGATGTGGACAGTCACAACGTAGAATATGCAAACACAGCGCTTTCAAATAAATGTTTTATTACTATTTAAAGCAGCAACAACCCTTGCCATGTGTCTGTGATGTTACCGAACTTGTTTGATAAATTTAAACGGTGAAAACTAAAGTATAAAGTAAAATAACACACTAATGTGACTCATATATTACTGTGTTTACATCAAAACTAAATACTGTAGATTTGACATGTTCAGTACCATATACAATTCTTAAACTTCACTGTTATTGTTATTTCTTTCTTTGAATTTATAAATTATATATGCCTATATAAATCAAACAATAAAAATACCTAATGTAAACTAGCTGAAAAGAGAAAATTGCCGCGGACAGCTATCTCTAAAATATGACCATACCCGTACTGATGTGTATGTAATGAAGCTATATCACTCAAAGATATAAATAACTGAAAATGTTGATATATATTTAAACTAGAGAAAAAAAAAGAGATGGATTGCTGTGTGGAATATTTTAATTAAATTGACATTAACTTTTTAAACTTTCGAACGCTCAACACAATGGATGAGTATTGTTATGATTGTTGTTATGATTTTTACAGATTGTTATAGTTGTATTAGTTTAACGTTCAATGTATCAGATATAGGTTCCTCAGTAAATGCTTAGTATCATTTACACAGCCAGCGTACATGCTAAATAATTTATGACTACTGATGGTGAAAGTTCTTTTGTGAAAGTTCACTGGGATGCAGCATCTAGGGTAAAGCTTAGCAATGGTCTACATGCTAACTCAGTAATATTCATAAGATTTAAGACCCTATAAAAAGGGCCGCACGCATACACTGAGTCAGTTCTTAGATAGGATGTTGGATATTATTTAGGACTTAAATTGGATTTCTTAGTTACTCTAGATATTCATCATTGAAATTGCTTTTTTAATTAGTATTGCTTTTATAACAGAAAATAGTGTTGTAGAAATAGAAGTGGGTATCCGAGCTGTAGATTTGCGCGTGATTTAAACTTTCAACTTTAAGGACGTAACTATATACCTATAAATACATAGTTTTCACAACACTGATGGCAGCGGTAGGATTCGCAAATAAGATAAGTATATAGTATTTGTAACACTGCTGGCAGAGCGGTGGGTCAGATGCTGTAATTGACGTTTAGCTGTAGAAACTGGAAGTAAGACCTGTCTAAAACAAACTTTAAACGATATAATTTGCAAATACTGTAACTTAAGTGAAGTGGAAGACGAAACTCATGTTTTATCAAATTGTACATTGTACGATGATATCCGGTATGACCTTTCCCAAGCGGCTTTGTTTATCGACAATTCATTTTATACTTTTCCGCCATCAGAAACTAAATTGGGTTTTCTTGTGAAAAATGAAAAACTTCAATTTGAGATATCTTCAACTCTGTGTAAAATGAACTGAAGGAGAACCATATTAACCTAACTATTTTATTTTACTGTTTAACAAATTCTAAGTTATCATATTTTAAACTATATTTTAAGCTCCATATTGTTTTGATGAGTGTTATCTAGATTTTAAAAGACCCCAAATAAAACACACAATCGACATTTAATTGAATCTGCTTTAACGAACAGTTAGTTCCAAATCCTTTAAAAATAGAAAGAATCTTAATATAACTTGCATCTCGATAAATTATAGACAAATTAATTTGTCTTAAGCCTATTATACTGCTCATACTAACTGTTCGTTATACATGTGTTACATGTACGGTGTTCCGTTAGGGCCATCGTACCATCGCGTATCGACCTTTATAATTCGATGCGTGATGGTACGATGGCACGTTAGTACGATGGCGATGGTACGATTACGCGATGGTACGATGGCGATGGTACGATTACGATGATACGATGGACCTTTTACATTGTCGAATCTTTGCTTCCATGATGTCCTCCATTTTTGTTTTGCTTTGATGTGCGCATGTCTAAACGGAAGGCGATGGAGCGATGGTACGATGTAGTAGAGGGCGATGCAACATCGCACATCGACTGCGATGGAGCGATGGCACGATGATGCGATGGCTATGACACGATGGTACGATGGCGATGGTACGATGGTCCATCGCGTCATCGCCATCGTACCATCGTACCATCGCCATCGTACCATCGCGTCATCACCATCGTACCATCGCCATCGTACCATCGCCATCGTACCATCGTTTGTAAAGGTCGATACGCGATGGTACGATGGCCCTAACGGAACACCGTATACATGTGTTATGTTTAAGCTGTATCTTTAATTTACATGCATTGCTTTCTAAATTTCAATGTCTCATATTTCGATTATCGTCCCAAAATCTCATATATTTTTTAATATGTTGTACTGAACGTGTTTTATGCCATATGATGAGTTGTGATACGTTAATAAACATTTATCTTCTTCTTTATTTAATAATACTGATTTAATTTTATTACACAGATATGTACGGTACGGTCTGATTTTGTTTATTATCTAATTATATCTGATACATTTATTCCCAGCGGGCACAACAACGTTGGATCAACGTTGAATCAACGTCAGGAACCAATGTTGAATCAACGTTGAATTATAGTTGGATTTGAAAGTTGATTGGACGTTGAAATTCTGACGTTGAATCAACGTTGAAATTCTAACGTTGAAACAACGTTGAAAACCAAACGTTGAAACAACGTTGAAGACCGAACGCTAAAACAACGTTGAATTATAGTTGGATTAATGTTGATGTGGTATGTAATGCTAGCAATTATGTTTAGCACCATATGGTCATATTGACAAGCTATAATCACTCGGGACAATTTCAGGAAAACTCTTGACTTTCCAATCAGGCTTGGTTTTGAACTCGTCCAAGCTTTCATTGCTATAAAGACCCTCGCAAAGACCTACAGCAAGTACAGCTAAAAATTATCAGACTGCTAATAATCAAATAACTATAACTTAAATTAGTCGTGGCGAGCAAAAAAATAATCAAATTTTCTAACAAATACTTTTCTGCTGGAAAGAAAATGTACAACTGCTCGACCATAGAGTCCTTTGATATACTGTTCATGCTATGACCACAATAGCCTTTGCATGCAGTGTGAACTCAGAACTCGCAGGCTGATCAGGGTGTACACTTTCTGGCTGCTCATCAATAATTTCTCCAAAACAACCCGTTGTATCATAAATGGAAAGGTCCAAATTTAACAAAAGGACAGTCCATTATGCATTCATAGAAGGGTAAGGGTTTTATTTAATGTAAAATATTGGGGTTTAAGATAATACCTCACTACAAATCGAATCAATCACCTTTAATAATAAAAAAAAATTCAATCTCTATAACGAAAGCAACTGTTTAAAAATATTTCTGTAATTATGTCAACAAAACAAGTCTAGCTATTTATAAATTGTCGAACACCGCAATCAAGTGACAATTATAATCTACACCGCAATCACATGACAATAACAATCTCCACAGCGACCATGTGACAATAACAATCTCCACAGCGACCATGTGACAATAACAGTCTCCACAGCGACCACGTGACAATAACAATCTCCACAGCGACCACATGACAATAACAGTCTATACAGCAATCATGTGACAATAATAATCTTCACAGCGACCACGTGACAATAAGTCTGCTATACAGCGATCATGTGACAATAATAATCTCCACAGCGACCACGTGACAATAACAATCTCCACAGCGACAACATTACAATAACAGTCTATACAGCGATCATGTGACAATAACAATCTCCACAGCGACCATGTGACAATAACAGTCTATGCGGCAATCATGTGACAATAACAATCTCCCCAGCGACCACGTGACAATAACAATCTCCACACGGACCACGTGACAATAACAGTCTATACAGCAATCATGTGACAATAATAATCTCCACAGCGACCACATGACACAAAGACTATACAGCGATCATGTGACAATAATAATCTCCACAGCGACCACGTGACAATAACAATCTCCGCAGCGACCACGTGACAATAACAATCTCCACAGCGACCACTTGACAATAACAATCTCCACAGCGACCACGTGACTTACATTCGATACAGCATGTGACAATAACAATCTCCACAGCGACCACGTGACAATAACAATCTACAATCTCCACAACGACCACGTGACAATAACAATCTCCACAGCGACCACATGACAATAACAATCTATACAGCGATCATGTGACAATAACAATCTCCACAGCGACCACATGACAATAACAGTCTATAGAGCGATGATGTGACAATAACAATCTCCACAGCGACCACAGACTATAACAATCTCCACTGTGCACTGCGACCACATGACAATAATCTCCACAGCGACAACGTGACAATAACAGTCTATACAGCGATCATGTGAAATAACAATCTCCACAGCGACCACGTGACAATAACAATCTCCACAGCGACCACGTGACAACAGTCTATACAACGATCATGTGACAATAACAATCTCCACAGCGACCACGTGGCAATAACAGTATATACAGCGAACATGTGACAATTACAATTTCCACAGCGACCACATGACTAACAGTCTCCACAGCGACCACGTGACAATAAGTCTACACTTCGATAATGTGACAATAACAATCTACAGTGATCACGTGGCAATAACAATCTACAATCTCCACAGCGACCACGTGACAATAACAATCTCCACAGCGACCACATGACAATAAAAATCTATACAGCGATCATGTGACAATAACAATCTCCACAGCGACCACATGACAATAACAGTCTATAGAGCGATGATGTGACAATAACAATCTCCACAGCGACCACAGACTATAACAATCTCCACTGTGCACTGCGACCACATGACAATAATCTCCACAGCGACAACGTGACAATAACAGTCTATACAGCGATCATGTGAAATAACAATCTCCACAGCGACCACGTGACAATAACAATCTCCACAGCGACCACGTGACAACAGTCTATACAACGATCATGTGACAATAACAATCTCCACAGCGACCACGTGGCAATAACAGTATATACAGCGAACATGTGACAATTACAATTTCCACAGCGACCACATGACTAACAATCTCCACAGCGACCACGTGACAATAAGTCTACACTTCGATCATGTGACAATAACAATCTACAGTGATCACGTGACAATCGCCCACACAAATAGCACAGAATGGTCAAAATGCATCAATGGCAAAATTTATGAAAGCTATAATGGATATATAGAGATTATTTAACTGCTGCGATCGTTTATAGGGAAATCCTTCATGAGATGGTAGTGTTGTAACTATTCCTTTAAAATGGATCAAACATGACCACCATCAAGTGAAGGATTTCCCTATATAAATCAAGCCCAGCAGTTAAATAATCTATTTATTACATTTCAAAGCGCTTTGTGTATAATTTTAACCTAAATTATTTGTTTTATTGAATGTTAAGGGTGGATAGAGTCTACGTCAACAACACTTTACTACGTCAACAACACTTTATTGACGGCATATTTCAACATCACAGTTGTTTTTGTGTTCCTGAGTTAATATTTAGAGAATATGAATATTCTTTAACTGAAAAATCCCAATCTTTCAGACGTAGAAATGTAATAAAAACATTTCACTACTAACACTTTGGAGGGGTATGTGCACCGTAGTTGAATAAAATCCGTTAAATATTAAGTTAGTCTCATTCGATCGTTTTTTTCCCCATGAATCAAATCAAAAAGTCAAGTGGTTTCACCACCATATACAAATCCTTCCGCCAGAATAGTTATATTGTCCTTGAATTTTCTCGTGATAGTCACCAGGCCAATTAAGTTATTCTCATTTGATCGGGTTTTTTCCAGTTTTTCTCCCATGAAGCCAATCAAAAAGTCAAGTGGTTTCGCCACCATACACAAATCCTTCCGCCGGAATAGTTATATTGTCCTTGGTCCTTGAATTTTCTCGTGATAGTCACCAGGCCATTGAGTTATTTTTTTTTTGTAAATTGTTTATTTCTTCCTCCACCTCCAGTCCTTTCCTGGGCAACATCCTCCACAAAGGTCTCCACCACTTGGTGGGAAGCCAGGACATTGTCTGAAAAGGAAAGAAAGATATATATGAACAAATTTACTGAAAAGGAAAGTAAGATATATGAATCTGTTTATTTACACATTTAAGATATCAAAAGGCCATGGCTTACAACCATTTCACGCCCGTGAGGAATTTACAAATCGCGTAATTACGCGGAGTTTGGGTGATAAAACTACTCGGCATGGGAATCGGCTCTCGGCAAACTTACGCTGTGATACTTCGCGCATAATGCCACGATATTTCGCGTATAAAAACTCGGAGTTTGCTGAGTCGAAACTGCACAGGTAAAAGGTGCAACATTTTATTACTGCAGTTATTCTATTGCATAATTATTGAATAACTTTTAAAAAAGGCAGAAGACAATTTCTTTTTTTTTTTTTTGAAAATTCGAATGCCCCGATAATGTCACGATAATTATATGGCGGTTCCTATTACCGGCTTCGCGGCGACTGAACATAAAATACAATTAGTAATTACTATACTGGAAATTACAATTTTTTATTTAATCGGTGTTTGTAAAATGATTAACGATTCTGCTGTTGATTATTATATCGACGAATTTTTAGTAAAAATAATCAAACAAATTGTAAAGAATTCCGGGTCATTTAAACCCGTTCTTAGTGCCGCCTTTCTAAAAGGTACCTACATCGCTAGGGATTATGGGTATCCAAATTATTTATGTCGGTCGCAAGAGAACTGATTTTTTGACAACAGAAACGGAAAAAACTTTTGATTAAATGCATTAAAAGTTTGAAATCCATATTTTTTTCGAAATGACTTTTTATGTATTCATTATATTTATCAGTCACGTCAACTTTGCACGGAAAAGATGCACTCGGCGTTTGTATTTTTCTGCTGATTGATTCTTTTTTAAGCGCGATGTCGGAAAGTTGAAGTTGTCGGAAAATTTATATTTGTTCCCAAAAATAAATCGCCAAAGGTGTGCACTCATGGTTGATTGGATTCTATAATCTATGCGGAGTGTGATCACTCCGAGCGACTCTGTGTACTTTCGCCACGTGGATTCGCCAAATCCAAACACTGACTTGGCGTAGATTCGCTCGGC
Organism: Cyrtodaria siliqua; assembly: GCA_037043455.1. Classification (NCBI taxonomy): domain Eukaryota; kingdom Metazoa; phylum Mollusca; class Bivalvia; order Adapedonta; family Hiatellidae; genus Cyrtodaria; species Cyrtodaria siliqua. The sequence goes on along the minus strand of JAWPHD010001769.1, from coordinate 24,880 downwards.
ACTCGATAGGGCCAAACTCGGTGAATCAAGTAAAGTGTGTGCTTCGCGTGAGCCGTACTGTACATGTTGCCCTCTACAGAGCTAGCTTTAATACCTTCAATTAATACATTACCAATTATAAGTTTGCATAGACTTGTGTTCTTGAAGGGAAATTTCCATTCATATTGATTTTCGCCATCAATCCATTTGACATCGTCCTGAAAGAGAATAAGAACCTTTAAGAGAACAATCATTTGATTCTTTAGTATTTTTCTCTTTCCACGTTTTCATACTTCAGCTTCCAGTTGGATAATGGCTGCTTAAACAATGTTTCTGCAAAACAGATTAATAACCCACCCTTTCAATCCTGCGCGTTATGTACAAAAATGTTTAAATGGAAGTTATACAATTTAAGCGCTATAGCTACTAGAAGCGTTAGTTCAAGCTCAAATCAAGATGGATATAAAAATAGCATGGGCCAGAATTAACGATTGTTTGTTTGCCGTCACTTGACTCAGGACTTTAGGTACTGCGAAAATATGGCTAATGGGGTCATTGTCGTTCCCTGTACTACAAAAAGATACCCAGGGTACATCTATGTATACAGAAACGTACCCGAAAATCTTTGAATCCAGAGTGGTCCCCAAATATACAGAAACGTACCCGGACAAACAAGATCTCATTGGCGGAATTGAAACAATTTAGAACTTGATAAACAACTACTTAAACAATATTGTTTATCATTAACTATTGCACTATTGTTCTTAAAAACATATTTAGGCTGCCGTAGTTAGTAATAAAATCTAGAATGTATTGTCATAAAACCGGAAGTTGTAAATCATCAAACCCCGAGCAAAAAAGTAAACAAATACACAGCTCGTCATTCAAGAATAGTTTAATGAAGGAATCCCTGTACTTTTATTTCCGAAGACCCCACCGGAAAAACACACACACACACGCAAATTTGGCCGCCACATTTGCATTGAGAATTCTGATAATCGAATCATCAAAAAAGGCCGGGATATCAAAAATATTGTTTTTCAAAATATAAATTGGCGCCATTAAATACATTATAAATGTGTAAGCTAAATTTTTAAAAAAGTGAATCGTTAATGAAAGTTTCATTTCCGTGAAGTAACAGAACGTGTTACTGACGCGTGTTACGACATTGTACTCTCGCGAGATTTTGTCTCGGGTACATTTCTGTTAATTTGAGGGCCTTTCTGGATTTCGATAATTTTCGGGTACATTTCTGTATACATAAATGTAACCCGGTTGCCTCTCTGTAGTACCCAGTACGACAATGACCACCATCAGCAAAAGTATGAGCTATCTTTTGGACGGGATGTAAAGCTTTCGGCACTGTGTGCAAGGAGAGCCACACACATTGCTTGCAAGATCTCACCGTAATTTTTAATCCAAGCATTCTTTGACCCTAAAAGCATTATTTTTTTTATCTTTTTGTGTGTGGCTTTTTAGGCAGATGAAATATCAAAATCGTAAAAAGGGCAGGTAATGTCAGAGAATGCTCGGATTATGGTGTGTGTTGGGAGGGTGGGGGTTGGGGTCGGGGGCATAAAACCTTTCCTCCGAAACGGGGCTGCATTGATAATCAGAAATTGATTGTGTGCGGTATCGGAAAGAACATTATCCTCAAGAGACTGGTTGTTGGAGAATATTTTTTGAAAAAAGAATAGAAAAACTTCAAAAAAGATGGGCCCATTCCAACGACTACGAAATCGACCGGGATACACAAATATTTTAGTTTTTACACAAACTTTTCCCATCAAACAAAGTAAACTGACTTACCACTTCGAACTTGATCACCGACGCTTTTGAAATATTGAAATAACTGTATTAAAACGATTTTATACACACATTTCTTTGTAAACAAGACACAATCTCAATTTTCCGCGTGAAATTTTATATCCCTGCATTTGATTGGCTGGGTCAGCATTTCCGTTAGTGGCCTCCTAGCGGATATCCAGGGGAGGTAACATCTGTTATAAACTTCCGACCGAATAATTAGGATAAACGTTTTACGGGTTACGCTGCCTTTGCAATAAAACGTATACGACATTTTATTCTTGCAATTAGCTGACGTACGTTACTTGCAAAACAAATTCCGCGGATGCAATTCGTCAACATATGTAATTAAAGGGGAAATTTAAGGAGTACTGTATATAATTCTGCAATGATTAATGGTGTTATCTATCACATCTTTCATTTACCTACACCTCGTTATTAGTAATTATATGATTGATATATCATATATATATATATATCCATAATGTTGAAAGGTCAACCTTTTATCAACGTCTATACGACGTTACAATTCTAACGATGTTCCAACGTTGAGAACGGTAACGTTGAATCAACGTTGATACAACGTCAGTACTCATACCCATACAAGTTGATGGTTGAAGGTTGAATAGGGCAACGTTGATTCAACGTTGAAGTAACGTTGATCGACGTCATGACCAAAATCCAACCACATCTCAACGTTGAATCAACGTCGCGTGCCCACTGGGTTACCTATATTTATGCTAATTGTTCTAATATACGATATAAATGAATGGATTAACATTTGATTTTGTCTGAATATATGAAATACATCCTTCTTATGTACTTTCCTTTAGTTTCGTTATAATAAGCTTCTTCTTTCGGTATTATCCGTACCACGCACCTGCTATTTCCGATATATTTCGCAATGTATCGTACGGTACTCCTAACCTAATCTTGATCCTATTCGACGCTTGATTGTCTCTTTATTCCTATGTTTTAAATATCATTTACAGGTAAGAAAAAACAAAAGATATAATTATGTTCAATATCTTCAACACTTAATAACAAGTATCTGATTCAAATAAATCTACCTCTGTTACTTCTCGACGGCGCGTGGGAAAATCACTCAAGAACGTGATAATAGCTATATTTCAGCGAAACCGATGTAACCGAACTTACAAATACTCAAACCTTAATTATTTTGATTGTCTACATTACATAGGCTAACATAGCTCTGCGACGTTGTGTTTCTTTTCTTCAAAATGGCGTCCTTAAAAAAAACAAAGCATTGGTCATATTGGCCGTGTTGGCTTATCCAATCAGATTGCTTGAATTTCATATTGATCGAGTTTTCTCATATTGGCCGAGTTTCTCTCCATACTGGCCTTGTTTTCACCATATGATGCGTGCAGTTTCCTGCAAACCACAGCAGATATTAAGCAGTTAATTGATCAATAAATTTATTGTCTTTCTGCCTTATTGTATATCTTGAATAGAGGTATTCCTGTCTCACCCAGTCAGAAACCTTGCCAGTGCAAAAATCAAAAATTGTTCAGGAGGTCCTGTTTAGACGTTTGTCTTGAAAAGAAGCAAGCGTCGCAGATGATCTAGACTATCCCTTACCTGTACTACTGGCTAGACGTCTACATGTCGGCTATTTTCGTCTAATAATTTCCGACAAACTACGGATCAGTTCGTGACTATCAATAGTTCACGGGAAACATTCGCAACATCTCGTAAACTGCTTCGCGCGTTACTCGAATGTAAATATTACTCGAATGTAAATAGTCTTGCCATTTTGCGTGTTTTTGGGAATGTGTTCTGTGAAAGCTGCATTTCCTGTGCGACTTTTATACTTATTTTCTTTTTGATCATCTTCGACGCTTGATTGTAAATACAAACGTCTTGACCGTTTATGCAGAAACACATTTGAAACTGGAAGCACGTGACCGTAATTTGTATTTTTTATTAAAGTTTTTCTGACCATCCGCATTTAGTTCGTCGATTTAATAATGGAGAGTTTCCCTCTTTGTTTATCTTTGTTTATGAATGAATGTATTGTCTCTGCCTTTCTGTATATCTTGGATAACAGGTGTTCCTGTCTCAGCCAATCAGAAACCTTACAAATCAAACTTTGTTCTAGACGTTTGTCTTGAAAACAAGTAAGCGTCGCAGATTATCTAGACTAGAATGTAAATCGAAGGTTTCCATATTGGTTACGTCATTGCGCCTTAGATTCCCGCCAAAACAAATTTGCATTCAAAATCAAAGTTATCATCCACATTTTGCACTGTCATTCAGCCGATTACTCCATCAATAGTTTATTTACATGAAAGCAGTGATAGAACCTTAATTTGCATTGTAAAAAACAAATATTCAACGCGCAACTATACATCAACCCGCGTGTTCGGCGGCCATATTGTTTACATAGCAACAATGCACTATTTCTCGATATACACACGAGGCGGGATCCCGAAGATTGACCGAGCGTTTAGTTTAAACTTATTTATTTTACATCGATTGTAACGAAAGCTCTATAAAGTTATTTGAATCACTCTCGATGTCTTCCTGGGTAGAACCAGTACTTAGCAATGCAGATGAAGTGTCTTGCTCAGGGACACAACGCATATGGCAATGGCGGGAATCGAACCCGCGACAATTAGATCATGTGTCCAACGCTCTACCACTAGACCACAGCGCTCCACTAAGTTATTTATGGGTAGGTAGCTTATATAAAAAGTAAGCTTGGGATTGCATTTGGGGTCACTGAGGTCAAGGTAGGGTCACTGTTACTAAAAATAGAAAAAACGGTTTCGCTCAATAATATTAGTTAGGATTGAGTATTGGCCTGACACTTGGTGTGTAGGTGGCTTATATGAAAAGTGGGATTGCATTTATGGCCAAGGTTAAGGTCACTGTTATTAAAAAATGCCCGGTAGGGGACATGTATTACTCTGCAATACTTGAGAATCCTTTTACTTTTATTATAGTTAAATAGTCTTAGAAACGTAGAAATACAATTGTATAACCGAACAGTGGACTTGTGTATGATTTATACTTCCAACTTTGAGGACATAACTGTAAATAAATATCAAGAAATCATGAAAGTATACTACCATATAACTTATCAAAAACTCAATTACACAATCCCGCAGTTGCCTCGGTTACATTTCAGGAATGTTCATACTTTACATAAAACCAACTTCAACATCTATACATTATCAATCGTTGACAGAATATATCATAGGACTGAAAACATTGTCCAGGATATGAAAAAACGCAGGATATATGTATACAAAAATCCGGTATGGGGAGGGGATCAATGTCCCTGACCACAAAAGAAGGGAATTTTCAGGGCTGACTACGGCGGCGGGGTTGGGAGTGGGTGGGTGAGTGCAATATTACGTCAACAATATTCGACCAAGCTGCATAGCGATCGCAACATACATTAAATTAACGCGTTATTATAATGCATCCTATATATACTCTGTAAAAGAAGTTTTGGACCATGGCAGTGTTCGAACCCGTACAACGATCACTGAACCATGACATTCGACCATAACCCTTATTATCTCAGTCGATAATTCACAATAGATCAACAATCAACAATAATTATCGTTGACAATGAAAGTTTGCGAAAAAATAATAATATTTTTATTGGTTACTTGAATGTGTCCGTAACTGTTACTTTGTATGGACTTTGCAACATTTTTTACAAACCCTTTGTGTGTTCGCGATATTTTTTTAATATCAAATCTTGTTTGGAATTTAATGTTTCTGATACCAAATTAACCAGGTAGGGTAGACCTTGGTTACTAAAAAAAGATACTTAAATTTTGTCCACTAGTTTTATTTTTATATGACTTTATATACCCTGGTCCAAAACTTTTTTTACCGAGTATAGTAAAGATCGATATAAACCCGTACTATAAACGTCAAAGTCCCGTAACTCCGCCAAAATTCATTCAACCGCAACGTCCTGACAATATGCACTACTAGAAATGAATGATACTGGCATAACAATTTCGAGCAGTTGTGAAACTATACAATATATACGACGTCAGTTATTTCATGGAGTTGCGCAACTGATAACGTATATAAGTAGCACTTCAGTATAAACCCCAATATATGAACACAACCCAGGTAACACAATGTAACACTTATAAAAACGGATCTAACTAGAGAAAAGATATATGCATTGATGTGTTACATATCTGAACACAAGTCATTATATAATACTATTTCCGAATGTTCATATCTCAAAATTGTTAATAGTCCCTTTACACACGTTTTAGGTTTAAATTTAACCTGTCATTAAAATTTCTTTGACCAATTTGGTTGCGTTATTCGCCAAATGCGGAAATAAACTGAAATCGAATTATATACATATATATTATGTTATATATATACTACTTACGTACTTATTATATATTTTGTTACAGTTCATATTGTATATCACACATAATTAATGTTTGAATCTTGGAATGGTCCTGATTCTTTCATGGGTAAACCAGCCACTCTGTGTCGTCCAGTGAGTTGAAGCGCACAATAATGTCCCATGACATTTTGCACCGGTTCCACATTGTACTATCCTTTCTGACTCTAAATTTAGGATATCAAGAGATTTCGAGTATCACTGAGATGTAGGTATACAGAAAGTAAATCCCTTTGGTATTTATTCGTGGTAGAAAGAAAATCCCAAATATATAATCCGTAACTTATTTGTGATAAAAGGCATTTTTGAGTGTTTATGTTCTGTTTTTTTCCTGGTTGAAATAAATTTATTGACTTGTTTGAGAGAGCTACGATCCATTTGCGTGGCTTTATGATGATTTTATTTATCAACTTTAAAGTTGTTAAAGTGAAAGTAGAATGCATGTAAATGCCAACTGACCCTTGCTTTTCTCAGCATTTTCTAGAGAGGAAGGGCATATTATTAAGAATATGTTAGTAAATCTTATTTTGTGCTTCTTTTTGAAAAATGACAAACGAGAAAAGTTTGGAAAATATCATTGGGATTTATTTTACTTGATAGTATATGCCGTGTTGCTATTTTTATACGTAGATCTAAAATAGAAAATATCGTCATCGTTGATCTATATATAAAGCAAGCTATTTTCACAACCATATGCAAACACACACACACATACACACGGTTAACTGTTTGAGAGGTCGACTTTAAAGTAAGTAAATGTGTCATACTATCCAGGAAAATGGGCGAAAATATGCAGAAACAATACGGATTTTATTCTCGTTGATTTAAATATAAATTGTTCGAGGCATGTATATTAACAAAAACTATATAATAAAATAATATATTGCAGCAGTTAAACTGCTGTGTACAACCTATAGTTATTCAGTCAAATCGCATTTATCACGTTTGCTAACCAACTGTTAAAAGGTTCTCATCCTTTACAATATATAACACACACGCTATTACGTTATTACAATTGATTTTAACTAGAGTCTCTCTCTCTCTATCTCTCTCTCTCTCTCTCTTTCTCTCATAATGATAGATATACATGTATATATATTCTTGTATAGTTTTTTTTAAAGGGGCATGCCATCAGAATAGGTTTATTAAAAGGAATCGTTCTTTGATTATTCCCAAATTGTATTGTAAAATGGAAGAGATAAGTTTTACAAGATTAATAAGCAATATGTAATACCATAATATTGGGGTCGTGGAAGCTGGAAAGTCGCCATTCAACACCTTTATGTTGAGGAAAATAGCTTCTGCCAATGCCAAAAAACATAGTCAACGTCTAGGAAATATTACTTCTGAGAAAATGCGGAGGCAAGTCGCTTCAAAGGATAACTGTTCAATATTCTGATTAATTCTATTAAATGCATGTTAATATGTCATGCCTAGAATGCATGTTAATATGTCATGCAGTTGAAAACACTTAACATGCATAGTTTTAGTATAACTGAATTCATGTAAGTACGTAGCAAATGTTACAGCAAATAATACAGTAAATTGGAGGGTGGGTTAAGCCCTCTCTGTTCAATGTCTACTACATTGGTAATATAGTTTGTAGTGTGTTTTACTAAATTAATATTAAAACAACATATGCCTGTATAACTGGGAATTACAACACTTTATAAAACACTTGGTATTTACTCATGTTCAGTACATAATTACCTACTACGTTTATTACAGATGAATGGCCAACTTTATTTTAGTATTATCAATTAACACATTTAACTCTTAAACATCATAATTATGAACATTTCTTGATAGTCTCGGGGTGAAACATATATTGAAAACCGCTACTAAGTTGTATGTAAAAATACGTATTATTTGCATGACGTAGATATTACTTTTACCACTGCGTGACTGCACGGGAAAATGAGGTAAATCTGAATTGTATAGCTGCACAACTATTGCCAGTTATTTGATAAATACATTTACCTGTGGATTAATTTACCTGTTCAAAGTTTTCTACTCGTCAAATAAAATTTTATTCTCGCTTTTCACAGCTATTGCAATGTGTGAATTGTAAATATCTATTGTTGCGTATAGATTTCGATTTAAATAAACATAAACATGTTCATGAAACAAAACATGGACGGAGAACTTTAACTTATATACTAATTTACTTTGTTTTTCAGGGAACAATCGGATATAAGAGAAAAACACTAATGGACAGAACACATAAAAGCAAAGTAGTTCATTTCATCATGGTGTGCTTCATATTCCAACGTACAGACATGTGGGATGTATCAAGTGAACTACATAATCAATACCTATCAGATAAGACAACATTAGCAAGCGATTGCATCGAACCAGTCAAATGGTCCCAGTGGAATATCCGAGAAGTTAAAGAAGATCCGTTCTACAAAACAGTATTAGAGACATCAAAACAGATTGAAAAAGGATTTCAACTTGTTCCGAAGCAAAATATAAAGACATTAAATAACGGAGGGAATCAATGGACTTTTCGTATTGACCGAATTCGGGAATGGAAAACATATTTCTACCATAAGATACATGACATAAGTGGTGGCCTTAACCAAGACGATGCATTCAGCAATGAATTCAATATAATTTCAATATCTAAAAATTATCAACCTGTGTATGGCAACGCTAACAGAAAGTTATTTAAATATTTTGCATTTACATGTGTTCTACTCGCCTTTCTGTTCACACTTTCCTTTAACAGAACTAATATTGCAAACGAAGTTGAAACGGGTGTCTTTAATGGTAACAGATTCAATAAAGTGTCGACGAAACATAATAGTTTGTGGAACATTGTGTCCGAATTCTGTATATTCAAATCTAGCCGATATTGGAATGTTAAAAGTGATAAACAAATGGATAGATCGGAGTCGAACTCATTCCTAAAAGGAATAACAACAAACAGTGATAATGTGTGTGATGTTTTGTTTGGATTCAGAGGAACACCAGCTGTATCGATATCAGCTTATCCTTCCTCATTGGACAAATACTTTAACGACATTTCCAAAACTGATGCCACAAAGACCGACTTGATGAAATACGAATGGGCAAGGTACAAATCATTCAAAGATTTCCCCAAGACGTCTTTAATGATGCCTATGAGGTTGGCGCAGGCTGGATTCTATTATAATGGACTTGGAGAGGAAGTAACATGCTTTAGTTGTGGAATTAGAAATAGAAATTGGAGCTTGGAAGAGACTGCTCATCAAGTTCATAAACGAGTGTCACCAAAATGTAAATTTATTTGTGGTGAGGATAATAAAAATGTTTCAATACATGATTCTGATTTTAAACGTGAAAGTACTGAACACAATTCCAATGATGAAAGGAACAAGGATAAATTCCAAGATGGTGCCACGGGGGATCCATGTGATATACATGTAAGCACTGTTAGAACTGCAGTTAACTCTAATTTAGAACATACCAAATTTATGGAATCAGCAATTCCAAACACAAAAGAAAACGTTCCTCAAACTGAAACTTCCATCTGTCCAACTCAACAGACTGCAACAGGACACAGCCATCCATCTCCAGGGTCTGACGGGACTAATGACAATGTAAACGGAACCAGTATAAGTGATGTAAATACAACAGCCAATCGTATGAGAACACACCAGCTATCTCAATCAAGTATCAATTATGATAGTGCCAAACATCCTGACTATGCCATAAAGGCTACAAGAACGGCGTCGTATATTGGCTGGCCATCACACCATGTACAACAACCAGAAGAACTAGCAGATGCTGGATTCTATTATGCAGGTAAGGAAACATTTATTATAAAACAGTCATATAGCAAATAGGGTTAGGATTACAGCTTCGCAATCTTGTGAATGAGTCGGTATTATTGGGTTGTGGTTTGTGTTACAATGACAGACCAAGTTATGGTCTCAAAGAGGACAGGACAACTGGTACATCAATCTTCGCTGACACCCATTTGTAAAGGTATGACATAATATACACATTGAAAAACACAAACGTGAAGGAAAGTGTCATATAGATACCGCAGCACCCTAACGCAATAACACAGTAGGTCCGCACTGCACAACAAACAAAAGCAAATTAAATATACATGTTTTGAAAACTCAAATCAAGAAAAGGTAATGCGTAACGTAATAACTTATTATATTTTTTTGAAATATAACTACAGTAGCCAAACTAAAGTAAAACTATTATTCATGATATTAAAATATTTATCTGAATCAGCATAACAAGGTATATTATCCGTTAAGTATTAACAATAGAATTGAGGAGGTATGTCCTAATTCTGCGAATATTCTTTTTTAATAGTGTCTTATTTCTAACATAGGTTTCCAAGATTGTGTCCGCTGTTTTTGCTGTGGCGGTGGTCTCAAGAACTGGGTGTATGGTGACAGTCCTTGGATAGAACATGCCAGATGGTACCCTAACTGTGCCTACTTAAGACATTGCAAAGGAGAAGAATTTATACGAATGTACAGAGAAGCTGAATTCGAAAATGAAGAAGAAACAGAAGAGACTGGGATTTTACAGGGAAACCCATTAACGGTAGAATATTTATTTTCTGATGATATTAATATTCCCTTGGCATATGAAAATATGAAAATAATTTGCATAAATACTTTAATTTTAAGTTTTAATTTCAAATAAAAATCGTTTGTCAGTTCTGCTCTTCACATAGATAACTTTAAAAATGATTATTATTATTATTTTTTTACTATTTCTAGAATTGGGAACCCGAAGTTATGACAAACGTTGCACACATGACTGTCCCAAACACAAACACAATTGATACAGACATCGATAGCGCTGCAGCAGAAAGTGTAAGAGAAATGGGATACAGCAGGGAAGCAGTACAAGATGCAATACAGATATACAGAACGTATCATGGTACAGTAAATGTATTACATATATAATATACAGATGCACTAGAAAATAGACATGATACAAACTGAAAAACAAGATGTAAAACAGGGTATGAAATGACATCCGTGCTTGTAAATTATTCAACTGTGGTATTCCTTCTTCTACAATGGTATCATAGCGATTCAACTGATGTGTTAACACTTTAACAAAACAATTCACCTTCTCTTAGGCATTCTGCAAAAGTTTGGTATAACATATTTGTTTCATTGTTAAATCTTTCAACACATGAATGAAATTCATATTTTGAACTTTTTCGTTTCCATAGTTCGTTTCAAGTGGAACGTTATAAACGTCACTTAACACATATACTATCGATTTCTTAGAATATTTATTCAGTGACAAAAATGCAACAGGGGAGAAGAACGCTGACATGCATGCGCAAAACTACATTCCATGCCATTTTGCATTATTTCTTATTTGCATTATTTCATAATTAACCATGTTTAGCTCTAGGGAAGTCGTGTTTCGGTATATAACATTGATGTATATAGACTCTGTAAGAAAGTGTATGATTTCAATGCAATAATACCAAACCATCTCTAAATGTGCATGTATGTTGTTTACAGGAAACAGACCCCTTACAGCGGAAGCGATAATGGAAATAATTCTAGATGACAATCAACATAGAAATCACAATGGGAAAGCATCAGGAAATGGAAATGCATCAGGAAATGGAAATGCATCAGGAAATGGAAATGCATCAAATGGAAATGCATCAGGAAATGGAAATGCATCAGGATATGGAAATGCATCAGGAAATGAAAAATCATCAGGAAATGTAAATACATCCCCAGGTTATATAAGTACACAACCAATGTTAAATGTTATTAATTCAGAAAGGGAAGAGGAAATCTCACAATCACAAAAGGAAGAGAAAGCACCATCCTCCAGATGTAACCTACCGTCAAAAGCAGGTACGTATTGTTGACATATTTTAATACACTTGTCACGAGATAAGCAATTATAGAAACTGTTTGATGCACGTCTTATATTAATATTTGAACACGTTTAGTTATGTTATGATGTATCCAATGTTCATTATGTTCAGTAACTGTGTATGTGTTTGCTTTACAGTTATGTCTTTATCTTTTTCAGACCTCAAATCTCTGGCTGAAGAGAACCGGAGTCTTCGGGAACAAATGATGTGTAAAATATGCATGGACAATGATTCATGTATTGTGTTTCTACCTTGTGGTCACATGGTTGCCTGTTCGGAGTGTGCCCCCGCTCTTCGGAAATGCGCTATATGTAGGAAATTGATCAAGGGAACCATTCGGGCGTTTCCATCATAAACCGGGAGCTTGACCGTTTTGTCATGTGTGTGTGTTGAATATTCAAGATAATATCTTCAGAATTCGTGATTATATGTTATCGGAAATGCTCCAAATGTAGGACATTGATCAAAGGAACCATTCGGGCGTTTCCATCATAAACCGGCAGTCTGAGAGTTTTGTCATGTGATAGTTTGTCCTTGTCTGGACTCTACGGGATTGTGCAGTATGCAAACAAGAAAGAAAGAGCGACAGCTTTACCGTCATATTCACTGATAATAGTTTGTGTTGTGTGTGTGTGTCACAGCTAGATATGTTGTTGGGATATGACTCAAATCTAGCCGTGGTAATTGTAATTAGTTGTATCTTAAAGAAACACATACCAATTGCTTGCCCAAAGGATGTATTGGATCGCGAAGAGAGCGTATTTGCCTATATTCATGTCAATAGTAGATTCAAATTGAAAAGAGTAATTGACGTGATGATGTATTTATGTTATTTGCAATTTTGACAGGTAAAGATATTGGTTTGAAATATGTGTTGTTTTCGCTCTTTATGGAAATTAATATGCAAAAATGTCAACGGACAAGGTATGATAGGGGGTATTTTGGTCCCCAAAACATTCAAAATGCAAAAAGTATTATTTTACTTTAATTAGTTGTGTATGTTTTAAGTAAATTGATCATATTCTATCTTTAAAATATATTTTTATTTATTGTATTTATCTAGAAGATTTGACCGAGTGTCAGAAAATGCCATCCTTGGTACTTTTGTCATATTATGAATTTTTTGATCACAAAGCTATCTCGGAGCACACACAGATTTGTGGCTGATGAAGTGTCCCTAACAACATGGGTTAACAACAAATCAGCTGTGTTTCCAAGACCAATGCCTGAATGCAAACTGTTAAAACTGAAGAAAAATATCCTAATTTAGCCTTCAAACTTGATTTATTGATTTTTAATAATAATTTGGTTCATGTGTAGCTAAAATATTTCAGTATTTGGGGCCAATATTTCCCCTTATCATATAGCACTATGGGGTCGTATGACATGCTAGGTACATTTAATAGCGAGGTCTGGTCTTCGCGTTGTGATTTCCATAATTTATTAGTACATATAAAAGTCCGAACAATTACAAATTCATAATACGCTATGAACATCCTGTTATGTATATACATGTCCGTTTAGTATAGTGGTTTTCAGTACTTCCATTTGTTAACTACTTAAATAGTCCCTATTATTAAAGTTTTACCTTCACACAGTATACTAGTATTTAGAAACGTTCAAATGTCAAAATCCTCAAATTATTATGTAATGCCGAACAACTGCCCTACTATCATGACTATACTAGCATTCACAGTATAGTTTAACTTATCTCACACCCGTTCTAAGACTGCGGGGAACCATCTTGTAGATACAAGACCGACTGACTATTGAAACTGACTATCCACTCCGGAACCCCCGACTCTCTTAGACTTTCCGTGCGCTCAGTATTATACTAGAAGATTACTCAGACTACCTTTCGGCAGTTAGTCATGCCCCACATATGGAAAAAGACTTGTGTAGCTACAGGTTAACGTCATGGTGATAACATCATTATATGCATACTTACCCACAATACCTTTCGGCGAATGGTCTCCCCTAATATGGCAATACTCTTCGCTCCCAGAATTCAAAGTTTTCCGGAAACTTCCAGAGAAACTAAGTTTAGAGCAGGTAAACAATAACAGGTGTTCAGATAAGTAACCACGGAGTTAGCTGACATATTTAGAAACTCCCATTCCATACCCAATTATGATAGGGATTAACAGGGGTGTACTTTAACGCTAAGTGTGTTACATTTATAAACTGTTATTAGGTTAAGTACAATGGCGAGGCCGTAGTGTTACAATCAAACTAGTTCTTTCACGAAACGCGCACGTTGGATGTATGTTTTCATTGAGTACTCAAACTGCACTCAAAATCAAGTGTATAATAACTCACTCTAAGGAAAGGATAATGATTTTTTTTTTCGTTTAGAAATGGCTGAGAAAAATGCCATATCCAGTGTGGAAATGTGTTCTTGCATTATTTATCAGTGGCTATGCCCTTCATTACTGATATATATATATATATATATATATATATATATATCTGTGTTATGCTTCTATGTCTGTCAGACAATACGATTTTGTTTTTGTTTAGATGATATCGACAAGTTAATTTGCAATTTGTCAGTAATAAACTATTTAGCTTCGAGTGCCGTTATGACTTAAGCGTCACAAACTTTATCAATTATATTCAATATATTTTACCAACAACGGATCGAAATGTTTTCTGTTCATTTTTTAGCAATTATATTTTAAATAGAATGATATTAATATGTGTATTAAATAATAGCATGATCCATGCGTGTTTTTTATACTGTAATTTGTTATGTATTTATCTTTTTTGTAAGTTATTTATTATTTTTCTTCTCTATAATTATAGTTTTACCTCATCTCACACCATAATTGTATATTACGACACGTTGATATTAACATGTAACTGTTGTAGTTTATTGTTATAGCATACGGGTCTTTTTAAACGTTGTTAATTGTTACAAAAAAGTCATTTGTTGAAAAGTTGTTTTCGGATTTGATATATATTGTCAGATATCGACCTTAATAAACACTACCTCGAATCACCGTGATAGATAGTTACAATGTCTTTCATATTTGTCGGCTCAACACATAATTAAATAGGGGTTACATTATGTCGTAATAAACTGGATCTGATTTGAAAGAGTGGGTGTCTCCTGTGATTCAGATGTCTATCATGGATTGCTTAAGTAATAACTTCAGACAAAAACCAACGTATATATATAGATAATTTCGACAACGCTGTTTGAAACTAAGGGAAAGCAGTAAATGTGATAATTCCTTTTATCACATAACTTACGGTGTTGGAGTGGAATAACACCATTCTATTTTTCGATATACCACTAGTTGTATAAGTATGCAAATAAGCTTAATATGAGCTGTCAAAAACAAATCGATAATGACTATGATCCAATTCCCACGGTTTATGTCGGTTTCGCGTGTTAAAGCGACAGGCAAAATGTAATAAAAGTCGATATGTGATTTATATGATAAATATTCGTTCTCGTTCATTATTGAATTTATCGTTAGAAAAATTGATATAATGCTCGGCAAGAGCCTCGCTTTATATCATTTTGCCAACTCGTTTAATAAATTCGATAATGAATGAGTACTTATGTAAGATCCTCTATTAACAGAATGCTTTTATTTATTTTATGTTATACCATGTTATGTTATGTTACGTTTTAATTTTGTTAATTGATAAAGATAATTGTATTTTACTGTTGTTGAAAATAACATTGATTTGTTAAGATACACCTACCTCAATATCATATTTTTTAATCAGCTTGTTTTAACAATTGTGCTTTAACAATAATGAGCTAAAGTTTATAAAATATTTATATGTTATGTTTTTACTTATAGACATGTATTCGTAAATGTTGTATGATTTTGAAATTTATTTTACGATATGTTAATGATGGTGTGTCTTTGTTGTATCTATATAATACAAACGAAAATTACTGAACATTACTAAAGGTATTTGTTTAAAGTTGGCAATTACAAAACGAAATTTGTAAATTATGTTGATGTTGTTAATTGGTTTGATTGTCTGCTGAAATAAAGCTTCGTTTCCATTCTATTGTCACGTTATAAGTGAGTTACACTACTCAAGCCTTTAAAGGTTCTTAGTAGTGTTTAATCACACTTAGGATATGTTGCCCGCTTTTTAATTCATCCTTTTGGCTGTTACCTGCGGTACGTAGGGTTCATAGCCTCTGCTCCCCAGCTAAATTTAATTTTGTTCATTTCGCCCATTGTTTTCTCGTTTAGGGCAACGTGCTATGTTAGAAACTGGGACCATACGTCGCAGGCCATGTAATGGTATGAAAATACCGCATTGAACGTTCCATGTTTACCGTCATATGGAAACCATCTTTGGATGGCGCAAATGTATGTACTATTGGCATTTTATATATTAAGTGCCGCTCAACCCGGGGATAGACGTCGTGAACGGTAGCAAGCACTTTTCACTACCGTTCATGAACAGTCTCAGTCCAACCGAGACTGCAATATATTTGTATCTATTGTGTTCGAAGATTTGTAAATTTCTCCTTTCATACTTTCTTATAAGTGATGTTTCACATTGTTAAGATATTCTTTTAAAATGAAGCGTTGTTTTAAAGATAATTTTAAAACGCATTCACAAACATGAAGTAAGAGTGGAATACTGTGTTGTTTTAGAAAATGGATTACTTATTTAAAAACGTAAGGTCATTTAATGCCATAACAATATGCAGCGAATGGCTGCAAGATATTCAATAGCGATTGTTTTTTCCTTTAAAATAGTGAACTGTATTATAAGTTTTAACGAATTGCCAATAACTATTTATGACTGATGTGAAACATTTTGTTTATTCAGATCGCGATGTTTTGCATTTAGGTACATGTGAACATACTTATATTATAGTTCCATGGTGGTTGTGTATTTTCTTTTTACTCATATGTTCAATATAATGCATCTGAATCTTAGTTTTGTATGGAGTGTTAACTTAACTTATTTAAATTGTTATTATTATTAGTAGCATTTGATATATTTGATTTTATAAATAAATGCATTTTTATTTGTAATCTACATGCAACTGTTATTTATTCAGTCTAAAATACTTCTTGCTTTGTTTTGTTTAGTATTTAAATAAATAAGTAAAAAACTGCGGTCGAACGTTTTATTATCTATTTACACAAATAAAAAATATATAAAAAAATGAAATAAACGTTATGTATATGACATTTAAATACAACTAATTTACGATTAACCCAAAACAAAACACGCAACAATTTATTGAATTATAAAAGTAAGCGCTGTCGACAAGACACAGTCAATACACAGTTAAAAACAAACAAATATGTGGCAACAAGTCGCCCCGACTACAAATCAGTAGTGTTATTCCTTAGTGGTGCTTTGGGATCATCTAGCCCAATATTTGTGGATAACCAGTAGAATATCGCTTAAGCCGGTGCTAAGAGACGTGAGACGGGTTGCACTTTTCATTACCTCTCATGAACAGGCTCAATAAAACTGAGTCTGCTACTTTTATCTCTTGTTTGTGTTTGCTGATTCAGTATTTATTTAAAGTAGTAAACAGAAATTCGGATTTCTTCACACGCGCATGAAACGTTTCCTTGTTGATAATTATATAATATAGAAAACATACGATAACAATAAACTATCCCATCTTGTGCAAAGCTAGCCAGTAGGCCATTTTGGCCATATTACTACTGACCGTTCCAAGTCGATAACCATGTCTTCACCACTCTTTGTGTTGTGTAATGGCCTTTTCATTGTAAACTTAATTGGCTCTTATTGTGTGGTACAGTGTGCGGCTACGGCGATATTGCGTTTGGGTGTTGTGGTTTCTATAGGACCATTTTTCTCATTTTCGTTGGTATATTATAACGCCTTCCGCAACTTTCAGATTTATAACAAAATGAACACATTATGGTAAAAAAGAGTATGATAAAGGACCTTTGGAAACGGTCGAGCACATACGAAATATTGCAGTCTCGGTTTGACTGAGACTCTTCATGAGCGGTAGTGAAATATGCTAGCTACGGCTCACGCCCTCTAGCCCCGGGTTTAGCAGAACTCAATATTCATAAAATCAGTAGTACAACATTTTAACCATCCCGAGGATGGCATGCATATGGCGGTGGACATGGAGTATACTGCTTCCCCATGTCGTACGGCGTATGGTCCCAGTATCTAATTAAATTAAATGCCCCGAAGAGCGAAATAAACATAATGGAATTTAGTTGGGAGCAGCGGTTATGAAGCATGCGTATAAAAAGCAGACAACCTATCCTATGAGTGGTTAAACAATACCCAGAGTCTTTTATCGGCCGGAGTAGTGGAACCACCGAATCAAAAATTAATTAAGAAAACATAAGAAATTGAAAATGTACCACCGATAGCTAAATATATGTATCGGGCTCAGCGATCTCCAAAGATCGAATGAATAACAGTACTGATTGCAAGCGCGGGGAGACGTTTTACTGCCGCCACACTGCACAAGCAACGCCACTGTGCTATAAAAAAGAGTATGATAATGGACCTGTGGAAACGGCCGAGCACGAAACATACGAAATATTGCAGTCTCGGTTTGATTGAGACTGTTCATGAGCGGTAGTGAAATATGCTAGCTACCGCTCACGCCCTCTAGTTAAAGTTCCTCCAACCAACTCTGCTTAATGACTGAAGAGGTGTTGCTTATTTTAAAAGCAGACAGCACCAAAAAGAGATACATATATAGCTGTGCACATACACAGTTGGTAATATTCAAACACAATTATTTTTATATTATTCTTGTAATTAATATTAATTGTTTTATAAATGCAAGTTAGCCAGAAAAACTAACGGAGCGCCGCGAGCTTTTAAAAAATCAAAATTGCCCTTTGTCCCTTTAAAATTAATCAATAATCAGTGACGATACCGATTTGGAACCATCTGTATTCGTATGCTGAGAATAGATTTATAGACTGTATCCCTGAAAGTTACATCTAATTATTGTAGTAAAAAACAGTTACAACCAATTATACGCGCATGCGCAGATCATAATTTGTAGACTGTATCCCTAAAATTGATACGCAATTTTTAGTAGTACAAGACCCATAAAATGCATGTATACCAATTTGACTGCGTCCGGTATTCTTACTAAAACACAGTTGTTTTATGAACAGTAAAATGACGTTGATACACAGTCCAACACCCATAGCTGCTTTCTGAGTCCTGGATAGATATAGCCGGAGCCTTGCATATGTGTATGGTTGAAACAACATTTTATATTCTCTAACAATTGAGTTTAATGTATTTTTAAATGCGGAATAAAGGTATATTTAAATAAATTGGCAAATATGTATATTGTCCCTTTCAAAGGTTTTTGTTATTGTGAGGTAATAATTACAGTGATACGTAAGAATAACCACGAGATGAAAATGTTAATACAGATAAATAACACATAAAGTCGTTTGAGGTTTAAGGATGTTATTCGTTTAAAAAGTGTGCGTTATAATTCAGCGAATGAGTATATATGTTATCAATGCATCATTTTATTTACGTTTGCCTGTGGCAGTAGATCTGAGCAAATGAGTCATATTATCATGACACACTCGTGCACACACACGCACCCATATACTGGCACAGAGAACCATCAAACAAATGTACGTGTAACTTATCAGACATTGTTTAATAAACCGACGTCAGCTGACGTGATATCACCCATTCGTTTTGAATCAGTGATATCACGTATTCGAATTAATGATATCACTCATTCAAATAGGTGATATTACCCATTCAGTAGGTGATATCACCATTTCGTTTTGAATCAGTGATATCACTCATACAAATAGGTTATATCACTGAATTGTATTCAAATACGCTTTAATACCATTTGGTGATATCACCTATTCGAATCGGTGATATGACTGATTGGAATAGGTGATATCACACATTCAAATAGGTGACATCACCGATTCATTCTGAATGCGTGATGACCATGACTCATTCGAAAGAGTGATATCACTTATTCAAAACGAATGAGTGATATCACCATTCGAATAGGTGATATCACCGATTTGAAATTGTGATATCACCCATTCAATAGGCGATATCACGCATTCAGAATGAATCGCTGTTACCACCTATTTGAATGCGTGATATCGCCTATTCGAATCAGTGTTATCACCAATTCGAATATGTGATACCACAAAATGGTATTAAAAAGTAATACGGCGCCCCATAATTATCATGCTTATTTTCAAAATAAATAATATCATCAGCTATGTTATAAATAAATATTCCACTCAACAAAAGCTTATGTACTGCTTCCACGAAGAATAGTATAACGAAAACACAAATATATAGGATCGCTTTCACCAAATACATGTTCCTCATGTATTATGTCATGAATACTATCGTGTACAGTATGTAAAAGTAAGTCACTTGTAACGAAGCATATTGAAACATACATAATGAGCCGTCACTATCACTTCTGTTAATTTTTATTTTCAATGTCCTATGTGCATGAATAAAATCAAATTAAAACTATCTATATCATATATATATTTATACTCATACATTAACCATATCAATATCTGTTTAATATATCCTTTAATTCAACTGGTTTAAACATATTTTATTGCAACATTTACACTAGTTTGCAAAAGGGTGGGCCACAAGTTCTACAACATTAGTTACGGCCCGTCCCTATACAGCCTGTTTACAAAACAAATAGTATAGCAGTTTTACAATTATAAAACATTTTAACGAAAAGTATAGGAAATGCATTACTGAAGTTAACAGATCTATATATGTAAAGAGAAAGGTAGAGGAGGAAAAGGGCAGGCAGTTAAAGACATCTCGTAAGGGATCAAATGTGAAAACGCCTGGTATCTTTAATATTGTTTTGCACTGCTATAAACACAAGCTCATTTAATACAACTGACGTCAATTTAACAATACTTGTTCTCAATTGACTGATGAGTTTGTTAATCTTCCTTCAAGAAAGCCCCGCCTCGACTTTATGTCCTATTGGTCCACACTAATATACAGGTCGTTCTGCAGGTGCAGTTTCGAAGTATATGAAACTGAGTGGGGAAAATACGGTTAACAACTAAACCAATTACACTCCTCGGTGTACCCTGTTATATGCAGGGAATACCCAATATGTCATGAAAACTAGTCGTTCTATATATAATTAAATCTCACGGGTTCAGTATTTCATTCATAAAGCGGATAATATTTCAAGGTATGCACAAGTGGATATGTAATCTTTAGCTCGTGTTCTATATTACAATAAAAGCGTCCTACATATTTATCACGGGGTAAACTCTGACGACAGCAGTGTAGTGGAAACTGGTACATATTCAGATATCATTTGATTATAATGTTTTTCTCATCCTATTTCTTTTTTTGATTATAATGTTTTAATGATTATGTTTTTTCTCATTCTATTTCTATTTCTTTTTTTTCATCCTATTTCTTTTTTTATAAAGACTTTTTAAGGCTTCTACGAAACCACGCCTCTTAACACGTTCGCGCTTCTACTAAATCCGTCTTGTTGTGTCCAAACAAGCGCGTGCCATTTAGTAAGCGCTTACTTAATGATTAAATGGTTAAAATTGGTGATCGTTAGAAATTTACATGAATAAGATCGCCATTTTTTTAAAATTCCTCACCGTCTGATTGGAGGGAAAAGTAGGGCGTTTACTAATCATTGATAGTGGAACAAATTAAAGTAACTGTATGAAGAATATGACTGTGTAACTAATGGCATTAATGCTTTATTTGCCCAGTTAAAGAATTTACATTCATTTGCTGTGATTTGCTTTGCTTTAAATGATGTTTATCAATATTCCATATATGGTCATAAGAAACTATGATGTCATAGTTTTCAAAATGGCGGCTCCCATATAAATTTTAGTACAACCTTCAAATGGTCATATTTGTTTTGTTTATCGTCCGATTTTGATAATTCTTTCACCTTTTTGCAAGTGTTTCAGAACTTTCAGTAAAATAGCTGTTTGGCTGTGTCTCTATACCGCTAATAGTGTTTATATTAAAAATGAAATAACTAGTTTATCGGGCATAAGTTTTGATGGTACTAAACATCCAGACTATGCTATAAAAGCTATAAAAGCGGTCAGAATGTCGTCATCGCACCATATTCAAACCCCAGAAGAACTATTAGTCTAGTAATTATAGGTTTTAAGGTCAAACAAATGCCAACAGAAAGAAATTTAGGATTTTTAGAATCACTAACATGTAATGAGTTTCAGAAAAAAACTCCTCAAGATAAAGATGGTGGGAAATGCTTAATTTTGGAGTAAAAGTTTTTAAGAGAAAATCTCCGGAAACTGGAATAATTTTATAAAAAATCATTTGAGCAAATTAGAATTTTCTAACAGTGCGGAAACGCTCTTCCAAATACATATCCATGTAAATCATGGTTTTATAGACGGATAATGGGTTACTAATATGAGATTTTGAGCAAGTTTTGGAAAAAATGAATAAAATCGTTGATTTCTGTAATACATTTGGTGTTGCTAGGCTATAAATTAAAAAAACAACAAAATGAGTTGTAAAAACTTAGTTTCTTACTGCTTTGCACAGTGAAAGGTACAGAGATGTTTCAGAAAAAAGTCCTTTAGCATACGACGATAGAAATTACTTTATTTTTGGGTCTAAAAATGTGTTTTTCATAAAAAATCGCTGAAAAGAGTAATCATTTTGTAATAAGATGTTTGAACATAAACTTATCTTATGGAAGTGATAAAATGGTGCACAATTATATATACAAATGTTTCATTGTATCGTCAGTTAATGTGAAAGTTCACATTGTGAGCTTTTGGGGCAAAATGTTGAAAAAAAAATTTAAAATCGTTGATTTCTGTTATACAGTCGTAGTACAGGCTTTAAGCTAAAGAAGTAGGAAAATTAATTATAAATTGATAATCTATAATGGTTTTCCATACAGCAAGATGCAAGGATGTGCCCCAAAAAAGTGGCAAAATATTTTTTCATAAAAAAATGTTGTAAACAGGAATCATTGTTAAAATGTATTTGGAATATACATAATTTACTTGAAGTGATATTATCCTATATATGCATATATCCAAATGTTTTATAGTATCAGACATTTAGTTAGATGCTCAATTTTAAGGTATGTAGCAAACAAAAGGTCCGTTGAATAAATGTCTAGTTACAATGGTTACGACCATGGATCATGTTTACATCATTTTGAAATGTTATATATAAAATAATGAAGGAAAAAATGATGTAATTACATACATATGTAGATACACATCTTGTATACACTTCATTGAATATGTGGTGGAAATATTGTTCAAGCAATCATTATAATATTATGTTATTAATTAAGTGTTTTCATATTGGCCCAGTTATTGGTCCAATGATTGTCATATTGGCCGAAGGCCGAAGGTCGCGGGCCAATACAGTCCGAGGACCAATAACTGGGCCAATATGAAAACACTTAACTAATGACATTTTTATTAATTAACTCCTTAATATCTCTCTTTATTCCTATGTTTTAAATATCATTTACAGTAAAGAAAAAACAAGAGGTATATGTTCAATATAACATTTAATAACAAGAATCTGATTCAAGTAAATCTGCAATTCAATATTGAATGTATGTATCACAGTTTGTGAATTAATATTTTAACCCTTAAAGTGCCAGTTTACTTTAAGGACTGTTATTTCTTTAATTGGACTGTTTATATTTTATCACAGTGTCACCCATACATATTTTTTATAAAAAGCATAGAACAGTAACAGTTTAATAACACATAAACATAAATAACTTTCAGCAAAACATGTTTTCACTAGTGTCATGAAAAGTTATTTTAATCTGTTTCCTGTGAACTTTGTGACTGGCATGTGCTTTCTTTTCCCAGAAATAATGTTTATATTAAACAGATCTATTACAGCCTGAAAGTCGGTTTTATTTGAAACCATTAGCTGCACCCAAAGGCCCAGTCTGGTATTCCCATCAACCCATGGGAAGAGATAAATTGGGGAAGATGATGAACACTCTGGCAGAAAAAGGACAGTTAGAGGGAAGGAAAGTAAATCACTCAACAAGAAAAACATTTGCAACCACTCTTGTTCAGGCAGGGCTGCCACCGACTGAAATAGCCCATTTAGGTGGTTGGAAAAACATTCAGTCAATAAATGAATACTCTGCTCCATCTGTTGGACAGCAAGCTATTGCATCAGACCTTATTTACGGGCCACTGTACTACGAATGTATTACAGAAATCAACGATTTTATTCTTTTTTTTTCAATATTTTGCCCCAAAATCTCACAATGTGAACTTTCACATTAACTTAACGATACAATGAAACATTTGTATATATAATTGTGCACCATTTTATCACTTCCATTAGATTAGTTTATGTTCAAACATCTTATTACAAAATGATTCCTGTTTTCAGCATTTTTTTTTTATGAAAAACACATTTTTAAACCCAAAAATAAAGTATTTCAGATCGTCGTATTCAAATGGACCTTTTTCTAGGACATCTCTGTACCTTTCTCTATGCAAAACAGTAAGAAACTAATTGTTTATAGCTCATTTAGTACTTTTTCATTTATAGCCTAGTAACACCAAATGTATTACAGAAATCATCGATTTTATTCATTTTTAGCTCTACTGGCCAAGGGCCAGCAGAGCTTATGGGATGGTGTGTTGTCCGTCTTCCGTCGTCCGTCGTCCGTCCGTCCGTCCGTCCGTTAACTTTTGCTTGTGTACACTCTAGAGGCCACATTTCTGATGCAATCATCATGAAACTTTGCCAGAATGTTTGTCTCAATGAAATCTCGGTCAAGTTCGAAAATGGGT